>CADCXT010004082.1:0-37500 GCA_902806775.1 Microtus agrestis
AAATTGCCAAAAGACATTTAAGGAATTGTTGAACATCCTTAATCATCAGGGAAACATAAATTAAAATGACTCTAGGATACCATCTTACACCTGTCAGAATGACTAAGATAAAAATTATTAAGACAGCTTATGTTGAAGAGGATGTGGAGTTAGGGGAACACTCCTCCACTGCTGGTGGCAGTGGAAACTTGTATAGCCACTTTGGATATCAGTATGGTGGTTTCTCAGAAGACTGGGAATCAGTCTACCTCCAGACACAGCTATACAACTTTTGGGCATTTTCTGTTTGTTTTTGTTATTATTGTTCAGTTTTCTAATGTTGCTTGACTGCTTAGTCAATATTTTGGAGAAAAATCTTGCAGTTTTCTGCCATAGGTGGATGGCCCATTTTAGACATTCCACTGAAAAGAGTTACATTCTATTCCAGAGTCCTACTGTGTATCCCTAGCTATGTCTTCATGGTAGATCCTAAACTCACTGATATAATATAATATTCCTGACAGGAGATAGTTTATTTCCAAAAGTGAGTTCTGCCAATTGTCTTAGTCCCCACCTAGGTCATCTTATTTCTCCTTCTCAGTTGGTAGCTTTCTAAGGAAGGCCTTTTGTTTGAATGAAAGCAAGGAGAGAAGGGAGGCCTTTCCTGTGTGCAGGGACAGTTGTACAGCAAGGTTGTGTTAGAAGCATGACATCACGATAGCTATCCTGATACATTTCTTATTTCCCCCTATGTTTAAAAGACACATTTTTCTTTACAATATATTCTGATTAGAGTTTCCTCTCCCTTTAACCTCCCCAGTTTCTCCCTCCTCCCATGACATATATATCCACCTCCTTTCTGATTCTCATTAGAATACAATGGGCTCCTGAGAGATAAAAATAACAAAATTAATTAGAATAAGATAAAATACAATGATCACATAGAATTGTTCTTGTGGTAGGCTAAAGTGTCCTTGGAGTATATAACGAAAGTGTTTTATTTGGAATTTGAGGTAGATTGACTACCATCTGGAGTACAAGTTCCTCTAAATCAACTCACAAAAACTCAAAGAGACCAAAGCAGCAAGCATGAGGCAGCCATGGCTCTGCACCAGGTCTTCAATGTGTATATTATCCCTTTCAGTATTTTAGGAGAACTTTTATTTGTATTTTTGTGGGGCTGTTGAGTGTGTAAACAAGTGAGTCTCTGATTCTTGGGTCTTCTTGAGGGCTCTTTTTACTCCTGTTCATTTGCCTCATCCAATTTCTATTTGATAATTGTGATTTAAAGTCTTATTCTAGTTTATTTTGTTGTGCTTTGCTGTTCTCTCTTAGAAGCCTGTTATTATCTACTGAGAGATAGAAACAGAATGGATCCTGATAGAAGGGAAGGTGGAGCAGAACTGGGAGGAGTAGACTGAAGGAAAATTATAATCAGGATAGATTATGGGGAAAATCTATTATCGACAAAATGGAGGGATGATTCCCTAATGAAGGATAACAAAAATGGGTCATGGCTCACAGAGATACACTGACTCATATTTTGTTACTTCTAGGTCATTTGGTTATCAGTACTTATCCACCAACATTTCAAACCTAGACCACAATCAGCACTGAGATGTTATTGCTTCTTCCGTTGCCCTCATTTACCTTTTGATTCCATCACTCTCTTTTTGCTTTTGTGTTCTTTTAATTTAGGTAGCTCTCAGTCTCCCACGCTAGCTCACCTGTTTGCCATTACTCCTTGTCTTTATCTAGAAGTCATATATTAAAGCCCTGTTTTGATATCATTCTTTGTAGTATTCCAATAATTGTTGAGGTTAAGCAATGTCTTATGCGGACTCAGTCTTCTATTGTCTGGCATCTTCTCAGGTACTATTTATTAATTATTTCCAGTTGAAGAGTGGGGGAGTGAGAATATGAGCAAAGAGGTCAAGACCATGAAGGAGACACCCACTGAAACAGCTTACTTGAGCTGATGTGAGCTCACTAATTCTGGCCAGACAGGGAAGGAACCAGCATAGGATCAAGCTGGACCCTCTGAATGTGGGTGACAGTTTATGGCTGGAGCAGACTGCAGGGCTACAGGCAGTGACACGAGGATTTATCCCTGCTGCTGCTCCTGATTTTTGGAAACCATTCTCTTTGGATAGATAACTTGTTCAGCCCGGATATAGTGGGGAGGGCCTTGCTCCTTCCCCTGGGCAATGTGCCTTACCCCCTCTGAGGAGTGGATGAAGGTGGGGTGGGTTGGGGGTAAATGGAGGGAATGGGCTTAGGAGAGGGAATAGAAACTTGGATTGGTATGTAAATGAAAAAAGATAGATTGTTTACTTTTTAAATAATACTCACATTTTTCACTCATCTGAACATACATACAGTATTTATTTAATGATTTTGTATATTGAGACATATACTAGATGATGTGTGAAAAGGAGGACATACTTAAGAAAACCTCTCATTTTTGAAACTTACAAAGCATGCGGTGAGATACATAAACATGCAGAAAGTGACAGCACCTTAGGGTTTTATGAACCAATAGCTACCGCACATTTAGTTATTGCCATAAATGGAGTGATGGACAGTATTGGCAAAGTTAAATAAAATGACCAGCCAGACCAAGATTATAAAATGCCTTTTAAGCCCTGAAACTGAGGCGTGTTTTAAAAGAGAAAGGAGGTATGCTAGAGAGGGTTTCAGGAAGCTACTCATACTCTCAGATATGACCGCATATCAGCAACATATAATTATTAATTCCACATGATACTGGCATGTTGAACCACCTGCAAGGTAAAGTTGAAGTAAAATTGATGGGACTGAGTAATTCAAAGTATCATTCTATGTTACCTTACCTTGCTTCAAAAGCATAAGATTTGTTATTATTATTGTTGTTGTTGTTATTTTTATTGTTATTATTTTACTTTGATTGAAAACAGACTGTTTTCTCATGCAAAAAATATCCCAAGAATGCTATCAAAACACTAAACTTAAACTGGAATCAAATATGCTCAAAGGACCGGATGCAGACCCTTGCAGTCTCTGAATGTTGGCTCGCTCTCTGAATACACATAGGATTTGTGAAGCTGTTAACAGGTGTGGGGATGTAGCTCAGAGGTAGAGCACGTGTTTCGCATATATGAGGCCCCGGGTTTGATCCCCGGCATCTCCAAAACAATACTTTTAACCTTTGACTTTTCTTTTGAAGGATGTTTCTGTGCAAGATGTCCCAGACTTTAAATTACCGTGATGAGGTCATATATGCAAAGCTAATTATTGGATGAAATTGTTCGTTTGTCACCGTGAAAGCAAGGTTCATCTTTGTGATTACATTTCAATAGACACCGCCGTGGTCTGGTGAGTAGAACGTGGGCATGCTTCCAGGAATATGTTTTGTTCACAGATCGAACAAAAAAGGAAAGCTCTGCTTTCATAGAGGGACAGTTTCTCAGATAATGGGTATGCTTTCTTGGGTGAAAACAAGGGTGAAGAGTTCTTGCTCTGAGAGAAAGAAAGGGAGGGCTGGGCAGAGCCATTCCTGGTTACTATGGGGGAGGCAGCATTACAGTTGTCATAGCAACCGGGGTCATTATGGCAACCATTTTCAAATGACAACCGGCGATGTCCTGGAAAGGAGCATTCAATTCCCGGTGTTTGGACTGAGTTGAGCTTATGGATTCCCGGTGGTGAGGACCAGAATCTTTCTGAGTGTTGGGAGGCAGATGCAGGAATTCCAGACTCAAGTAGGAGCACTCCTACCTTGGGGCTTGCAGCCTTTGTATCTCCGGAAGGAGAGAGACTTAGGACCATGCTGCCTCCTCCTGTGCTGTTCTGTACCGGGCTCTGCTGGAGCCATTGTCAATGATGGGAATTGTGGGAGAGTGAGCAGGAGGGAGATGAGGCCAAATGAGCATTCTGTGATCCCGACTTCCCACTCTGTGCATGAGATTGCTTGCCCATAGGATCGGTGAGATTTAAAAGGGAAGGGAGATTGCAGGGCCGTCTTCTTTCCAAGTTGCAGTCAGTCAGATCTCTGGGCAAACAGAAAAGAAAGCAATTATTTTCTATTTGATCAGTTTTAATATTATTCGAATGAGTTAATATTCAGCTATTTATTCCCAGCCTTATTTACCACTGGATGACCAACAAGCACCTTCCTCTCCACTAGCACCCTTCTCCGCAGGCCCTTTCTGTACATGTCCATCTCTGTGAAAAGGCCATGAGATTGCTGGCCCATAGGACCGGTGAGATTTAAGAGGGAAAGCCTAAATACTAGTCAATAATTACCCTACAAGTCTCAGATGAGTGCTAAAATACGCACTTGGTTAGAGGATTTTCTTTTGAGTGATCTGCGGTTTTGTTTGGATTTGAGGCAGCATTTCACTGTGTCCTACCCTGGCTCAGAACTCTCAGTGATTCTCCTGCCTTGGCTGCCTCGTGAAGGGGTTGCAGGTGTGGGACTCTTTGTGCTTGGCACCAGTCTGGCATTGTAATTTCCATTTCCGTGGGGCCCACCCTGCCAGGTGGCCCTGATCTCTCCTCAGAATCCCTGCGACTCTGCCTATGGCCTTAATATCTCTAATGAATCTCTATAAAGGGGGAGATTCTATCAATGCCCCCTTGAAAAGCACACCCGAAATCTTTCACGGGTCTCAATTACTACTTTCTGACGGACATTTGAGGTTTTCCGTATGTTTCATAGAAATGCTTTATCAGATATATGTATTTCTAACTTTTCTCCTAGCCCCAGACTTATCATCTCAATTCTCATCCATGTCTTTGGAAAAGCAGGAGATTTTAAGTTGTAAGATCCCACATTCTCTAGTTCTTCAATTATGGTTTTTATTCGGTGTCTTGTCTGAGAAATCTATGCCTGGCACCCAGTGACAGGGATTTTCTTCTTGTGTTCTGTTTGACATTTATAGGCTGATTTTTATATTTTTACATCTGTAACCTATTTTGAGTAGTCTTCACATATGATACGATGTAAGTCCTCATTTATATTTGTGGGTTTGTATATACACTTGCCTCAGCATTGCTTCCTGAAAGGCCATCTTTCTGCATCAATTTGCCTTGTTTATTTGTGAAACATCAGTTCTCCAATAATCCAATCATGGTATATATGCCAGTAATCCCAGTGCCTGGGAGGCTGCAGCAGGAGTATGGTCAGTGCTTCTCAGCACACCCTACACGCACCAAACACAAGTTTGATGCCAGCGTCTGGTACATGAAAAATGTTCACTCGGTATAGGCAGTGGTCTGTAAATGTGTGGATGTGAGCGTGGACTGTTGGTTTTGGACTTTTTCTTGCCAACTTTGATTCAATAGCATGCTGGTTCAATTACTGTAGGTTCAAAAAAAGGTCTCCTATCAGGCAATGCTGTTCTCTAACATTTGTCTGTTTCTAAGGTTTTCCACAAGCTATGTATTTAATCTTTGTTTAGAGTTATCCACTCAAATTTTAAAAAGAATAAGTGCAATTTTATTGTTAGTGCATTGCATTGAATCTGTAGCTCAGTTTTGAATCAACAGACATCTTACTAATAATGAATATTTGAGCCGTGAACATAGTTGTCCTTCCTAAGACAGGTTGTCTCCAATTCAGCAATGTTTGGAAATCTCTCAGCCTATCAGCACTATGGATCTATGTGACGGGATTATGCACAAATATTTATACTTATTGATTCATCTATAACTGCTATTATTTTTAAACACAATTCATACGTATTGTTTTTTCTGTGAACAAATTAGTAAATCTGTAAACTGTCAGGAACCAAGTGTCAATGAAACTTACAAAAAATATTTTTGTTGAAATTATGGATTATCCCATGATGAAAACATTATTTGATGTGTACAGCAGTTTGTCTCTATTTTCTTGTCAGCATTTACAGGTTATTATTGACTGTCTGAAACAAATGAGAGAAATGTCTAAGAGGCAACTCCTTGGCCATCATTACAGGAATCTCATTCAAATAACATAAGTTAGTAGCTCACCATCCTGTGTGTGGTCATAGATGAATCTGTTGCAACGTGGTTGTATCCCTTCAGCTCTCAGTAAATACCAGGGAGCTAGGAGCGTGAGAATGAGAGTTGATGTGTGTGTGTACAGGAATTCCTTGGCAGAGGCTGGTCTACAAAGACAGATTGATTGAGTCTTAGACCTGCAGTGATATGGAGATGGTGGAAGTCGCAGTCCCAGGGCCTAATTACAATTTCCTTTGTGTACTCTTGAGCCCATGAGTAGCCACTCCTTGGGCCCCCTGTGTTGGACTTACCTAACACCTTGTCACTAACAGATGACGTTGGATCTCACATTTAAAATATCAGAATATGTCTCCTTAACAAAGCTTTAATTTTCTAGCAGTCAAAGGACTGTGTGTCATCACATAGCAGCTAGTGCCTGTAGCTGAGGTTTCTCTGCTTTACCATAATAGTCTACTTAATATTATCACCAGTGTACTAAAGGAGAGCCTATAGTTTCTTCATTCTGTTACTATAAAACCCTCATGACTCTGTTTCCACATTGTAACATGCTATTTGTACTAACATAAACCTGTCTCACTCATGTTTACTCACAGATATTTGACTCCAGAGTGAACTCTCTCTTCTTCCTTCGAGGTGAGAGCTGTGTGTTTACATTGACAATTGTTAGTGTGTGTTGTTTATATACTCATGCATGTGCAAATATGTCCCTGGATATATATGTGTGAAAGTTAGTTATTCACTTACTGCTGTGATAGGTTATGTGTTATAATTCTCCTGGTCCTCTTCAATGATGACCTGGTGTTTAGTATAGTGTTTACTTATCTCCATAGTTCTTTACTCACGTGCTGACTTATATCAGTATGGCTCAACACCTATTTTTTCAAACTGTTTTCATCTATTGCTGTTCTGTATTTCCATGTTCCATTTGTCCCAGTATTGGCAAGAGGAATCCATTTAATATGGCATCAATGAATTGTTTGTTTTCTTTTTTTTCAGTATTTTTTTTATTTTTTATTGAAAGAAAAAAAAAAGAAATTCCCACCTCCTCCCAGCCTCCAATTTCTCTCCCCCTCCTCCCACTCGTCTCCTACTCCCCCCACTCCTCTCCCCCTCCCTCTCCAGTCTGAAGAGCAGTCAGGGATCCCTGCCCTGTGGAAAGTCCCAGGTCCTTGCCCCTCCATCCATGTCTAGGAATGTGAACATTAAAACTGGCTAGGCTCCCACAAAGCCAGAACCTGAAGTAGGATCAAAACCCAGTGCCATTGTCTTGGCTTCTCAGCAGCCCTTATTGTCTGCCATGATCAAAGAGTCCGGTTTTATCCCATGCTTTTTCAGTCACAGTCCAGCTGGCCTTGGTGAGCTCCCACTAGAACAGCCCCACTGTCTCAGTGGGTGGGTGCGCCCCTCCTGGTCCCAAATTCCTTGCTCAAGGACCTTGAGAGCTCAGTCCAATGTTCCAGTGTGGGTCTCTGTCTCTATATCCATCCATGTCCAGAAGAAGGTTCTATGGTGATATGCAAGATATTCATCAGTATGGCAATAGGATAGGGTCATTTTAGGTTCCCTATCCACAGCTGCCCAAGGAGCTACCTTGGAGCATCGCTCTGGGTACCTGGGAGCCCCTCGAGGTTCAAGTCTCTTGCCAACCCTAAGATGACTCCCTTAATTAAGTTATGTGGTTCCCTGCTCCTCTATCCAACCTTCATTTCTCCCCGTTGAAGTTCAAAAAGAGACACTAAGAAAACAGACAATTCAGCTATATAGCTGAATATAGCTCAATTGTCTGTTTTCTTGGTGGCTCTTTTTGAACTTTTCTGTATTCTAGAAACAAGGAGACTGTCATCTGATATACAATTCATTTAATCCATATAAGAAAAATATGTTTCTATCATATATTTGGAAGACTGGACATTTTCTACTTTATGGAATTTTTAACAATCCTGTTCTTCATTTAATGAAAGAGGGTTTGTTCTAGCTAAGAAGTTTCTCTGTAATTCATGAACCTGAACATTCAATTGTTTTCTGTTTCAAGATTCATATTTAAAGAGTAAAAATATTCTTATAGTTAATTTTAAAACCAGAATGTAGGCTTTAATGTAATTTATGCTTGAAATTTTCTGAATTACATTCTTTCTGCAATGTAACTTTAGAGCCATAAAAATGCTCCCATTTCTCCCTCTCCCACTGTCCCTCCCTCCCTGCCCTCCTCACACAACCTTTGCAGTAACCCCTAATCTCAAGTCTCTCTCCAGTCCACACTCAGGCCATCAATCATGAGCCATCCTTATTCTATTTGAGATTCTATCCACAAGATTAATAAGCTCACAAACCTTTGCTTCATCCTGGCTTTTTCTGAAATTCTTTTCTGCATCCTAGATCCAGCTTTACCAGGGTCAAGGTCATCAAAGGAACAGTGTGATCCTCAGGCTGCTGCTCACAGTGCTGAGCTCTACCTTGCTACCACTACAGGGAGTCCCAGAAAACCTCGTTGAAGAGCATATGACTGCTTCACTGAAGTGTCTTTGTGTCTTTGCTAAAGGTGTCCCCTTACACGTGTGTGACTCCTCTGTCTTCTTCATATTATTTTCTGTCTTATTGTCATTACCAATGAGGCTCGCTGTCTTCATTTCTCTAGGTTTATAAGGAGTTTGGAAGTCAGATGTTCATCCTCCAAGTTTGTTCTTTTTCAAGATTGTTTTCAAGCTGTGGTTTTTCATATTCACTGTGAGTTTCAGGATAAGCCCATTAGTTAATGAAAAGTCTGTTAGAGTTCTGTTGGTATTGCATGGGATCTATAGGTCTGTATGAGGAGAATAGACACCTATATCTTCCATTGCATAAAGATGATTGTAGTGTGAATTCTAATTGGTCTTAATAATAAAATCTGGAGTCAGATATTAAGTGGTTGGAGCTTTAAGATCAGAACATCAGAGCAGCCAGACACTAGTTCTTTCCTCGACAAAATCCTCAGACCAAATGGAGAATCCAGTCTCTACAAGAACTCAGACTGAATGTCTGGAGCTCCTATCTCTTCCCACCTTATATTCCTCTCTTTTCCCAGCCATATCCCTTTCAGTCTCAACCTCCCTAGTGCTGGGATAAAATCTGGAGTCAGATATTAGGTGGTGAAATTAGAAAGATCAGCAGAAAGGTGCAGCCAGCTACTAGTTCTTTCCTCGACAAAATCCTCAGACCAAATGGAGAATCCAGTCTCTACAAGACATCAGACTGAATGTCTGGAGCTCCTATCTCTTCCCACCTTTTATTCCTCTCTTTTCCCAGCCAAATCCCTTTCAGTTTCAACCTCTCTAGTGCTGGGATTAAAGTTGTTTGACACCAAAGCACTTCGATGAAAGATGTGAGTCACCTCTGCCTGACTCTGTTTCTCTTTTAGACTGGATAAATCTAATGTAGCCAAGATTGGCTTTGAACTTACAGAGTTCTGTTTCTTGAGTGTTGGGAAAGGAGCGTGCCTGGACTCTCTGGCTAACTAGTGGCTATCTGCACACACTGAGACTCAGGCAAGCTTTATTGTCATTGAAGAAACAAAATATTTCCACAATCGACGAATCTATACATCTTTACTCTCTCTCAGCAATGATTTGTCCCATTCAGTGTCTAGGCAGTGCAGAGAAGTGGGCAGAATTTTCCTAATTATTTCATATTTCCTGATGCTATCTCCAGTCACAGGGATTTTAAATTACAGCTTTCCACACATTTCACTGTGGTCAACAGTCTATGGGTAGATTTTAACAGAAACTCTCTTTTAGGTTGAAATGTCAGGTTTCTTTATCTATGATAAAAATGTCCTTGATTCTAACATATATTTGCTGTGTTTCAATTTCAGTATTTTGAAGTTGCAAGTGAATTATGAAAAAAGAAATGAATGTCCAACAGCAAATTTTGGGGAAATATTCTAAGACAGCCACAGGTCAAATGTTTGCCCAAATGGAATCTGTAAAACCATAAAGATAGTCCTTTACCTCCCAGCCAGCTCCATCAGGGAGGTTCTGAGATCACAGGTGGAGAAAGAGGTGACATGTGAATATATATGTATGTATCTGTAATTCCTGAAAAGTCTGTTATTATGAAGAATGCTTAATCATTTTCATAATATCTAATATAATTTTCGAACATAAAAAGACAAAGTTATTACTCGTCTGTTTCCCTCTTGTTTTCCCATCAGTTCGGCAATTTTAGCAGTGTCTGATGTGGACTGTGTACAAAGGGGATGTTTTATGGATGGTTCTTCCCATGTTGATTATTACCATGACACCTGCTAAGTGTTGCTCTGATACCTACTTCCCTGTGCAATTGCTAGTCTAAAAGTATTGCTTGTCTTTGAGTAAAGTTTCACTTTTGTCTCTTTTGCTTATTAATGTATATACTCATGTACTTGTGTCTACTCAGAAACAACCATTTTTTAAAGGAGTACTCCTTTGTCATCCTTATATATTGTGATGCTTAAATTATCCCATAACATGCTCATGCGAGGACACACATTCAAGTGGACCTGCTCTTCATGTGTTATCTGCCTAGAATTCTGGATTATCTGACCACCCCTAGGAAGGAAGTCACCAGGAAATGCTAGTTGTCAGTGACACTTTGTCTCCTCTGTCTGTCAATGTCAGGTCTCTTCTATGAGAAGAACAACAGGACTGCGGAGAAAACACGCAGAAGTTTGACAGGAAGCTGACATGAGCCCTTGTTTCTAGTATGTGAGAGTCGTAAGTGCCACTGCTTTGTGTGTGTGTGTGTGTGTGTGTGTGTGTGTGTGTGTGTGATGTCTACATGGGTGTGTATAGGAAGGATCTGTGAGATGAACCAAGAAGAGGAAGATGTCACTGTACATCTTTGAATTGACTGGATGCAGACAGACTATTCCATCCCTATATTCACTACAGTAGAGTGCATGAGTATTCTCATCTGCCTTCCTCCCCTCTCCATGAGATTTCTCTCCCCTTACTCTGCCTACTAGTAGAACAGGGGAGAAAACTGTGAACTCTCCATGCAGAACCAGCTCCTAGAGAAGAACCAAGTGTGGTGTGGTCTTGTCAGTTTGTTACCTGAGCAAGAGTGGCAAGATCATGTGGGACTCACCAGGTGAGTCATTTCCTTTTCTCTTCCCATCCATGTGACCAGCAGCGGATCTGTGATGCCTTGTAGGAACACATCCTGTTGAGCAGGGTAGAAGCAAAGAGCAGCACACTGTGGAACAATGGCATTCATACACTCCCCAGATGACTGAACCCTGTAGGGGTTCCTTTAAATGACTAGGACTGAAATGAAAGCCATGCCTTCAGACCATTTCCTGAATGGGCCATGCATTTCTGCATCAAATTTGCAGGGAGTGCTTATTAAAATGGTAGATATCTGGGTCCACAACAGACACTGAATCATGCTTATTAGAATGGTAGATATCTGTGTCCACAACAGACACTGACTCAATCCCTGGGAAGTGGGGTGTGGCATAGCCACTTCTTTCTGATGGCTGTCCATGTTAAAATGTATTGCTAGTGGGTTTGACATTCTGTCTTCCAGGATATGGAGTCACAGACTGTTTAATTCCATACCATGTTCTCTTGTTACTGCCTTAAATACCAGTGTCTTACATGGCATATCAAATAGGCAAATCACTTCCTTCAGATATGTAATGTTTATCCAGGTATCCACATACTGGCCTCTTTTGTGGGCACCATGTTTGTACTGAGATGATAACCATGGGTCCTGGAGTATCATGTTAGATGGGTAAACTGTCAGTAAGCAGAGGAAAGCAGTCGTAGATACACCTGAGATCGTGCCTTCACTCTCTCCTTCCCACAGATGATTTCATAGTTCTGCTCTTGGTGTTCTTCATTGTTGCTCTGAGTCTTTGTGTCCCCTTCTGTGTTCTTTGGGATGGATCCTTAGAAGAAAGATCCCTGGTCCCCAGAACTCACGCTTGTGGTTTTCACTAGCATCAGATCCCTCCATAGGCTTGGAGAACAGTTTCATTCTCTCCAGCAGTGGAGAAGAGTGTCTCTTTGCTCTCAGACTACCCACGGGGAGAGCTGAGAGGAGGTGACTCCTATGTGAGAAAACTGCGGTGAGCATTTCTTGAAATCAGGAGAGGTACATGCTCAGACTAGACCCTCTGCCTGTCTTTGAAGACGTGGTTCCTCTTCCTCTCTGTGTTCTGTGGCTCTGGCTCTAGTCCCACAGTGTGGGAAAGGGAAGCTGTGTCTTTGGTGTCACCTCAATGTCTCCCTTAAAAAAACTGCTTTTTTTTTTTTTTTTTTTTTTTTTTTGATTTTCGGGACAGGGTTTCTCCATAGCTTTTGTTTCCTGTCCTGGAACTAGCTCTTGTAGACCAGGCTGGCCTCGAACTCACAGAGATCCGCCTGCCTCTGCCTCCCAAGTGCTGGGATTAAAGGAGTGCGCCACCACCGCCAGGCAACAAACTGCTTTCTTATAGATCATCCATACTTGGTTAATTATGGAGACATGTTAACTGCACTATCACATGGAAAGCAGAATCAGAAAAAAATCTAAGCCGCACCCAGGATAACTTCCGAGACAGACACCACACAAGGTTTATCCTCCCTCCCTTCTGTAAGGAAGATATAGCCAGGAGCAGGGTGGGGCCTGATAGCGAGCACTATGGGAAAGATGGGCCAAATTTTCCTTGGTTTCCCAAGGCAGCATTTGTTTTTCTTTGTGGACCAGACAGTTAAAGGCAGTCTCTTTGAATCGTTTCCATGGGAATCCACTTGAGCAGGTCAAAAGAGGGAAAAAGGAATTGTGTGAGACATGTAGATGTGGGGTTAGATTGATGATGTCTGGCACACAATAAACTGCTAATTCACAGAAATAAATTGATGACATGGCTGAAGCAAGTGTGTGTGTGTGTGTGTGTGTGTGTGTGTGTGTACCTTCACTCAATCTTGTATAATTCACAATACACAAAGAGAATCATGGTGTGTTGGTACTTATTATTTTGTTACCTATTTTGAGAAGATTTTTTTTTCTTTCATTAAAAATATTCATTTATTCAGTGAAAACTAGCTTTTAGAAAACAGAGCCAGGCGCGCCATCTGGTGATCAAAATGTGAGTTGCAGGACTTCAAGGCAACTATGGAGTTTCCCTATAGGCAAGGTTGGGGCATCAGAGGGCAGTGCATGGGCCCACTCACTAAGAGCACTCAGGGAGATCAGTGCCCTTAAGATCCCGACATCTGGGGATGTTTTGAGAATTATGCAATACATCTGAGTGTTATCATGTATGTAGTTGCCAAAGAACCCATAGATTAATATACAGACTGCAACTTTCCATTCCAGGAAGGATTTCTGAGGTTTCTGGGGTCAGGTCTTTTGGGACCACTTGGACGTGTGTGGCTATGCTGTGCGACCATTCTTGTGCATGTTTTCTCGTGTGTACATCATCCCTGCGACTCTCTCCTTAGTACCTGAGACTGTGGTAACTGTGGAAGCTTCATATCTGACTTTTGCTCAATGCTGCCTAGTTTTTCTACATAGGGAGTACATGGAATTTCTCCTCCAGCAAAGTATGGGGTTTTCCTCTGTCACATTTTCCATTTAAGTGGGTGTACCATAAAGACAACTCAGTCATTGAGCTTTGCCTTCTAGAGTATGAAGTCCAGAATTACCCCAAGACATATGTTGAGACATCAATGTAAACTATGGAATACGTATGGAAATTAGAAAAAAATAAAAAGCGATTCTACTTTCTAACACTAGAAGAACAAAGACTAACATCTACTAAAACTTCGTGACTTGCATATTTTGGCCAATTGGAAACATACATGCATTCTTTTATGGCAAGGTTGGGACATGCACACAGAAGTACCAAGACTGTGAAATTCTTGGCCCATATAATGGCTCACCAGGCAAAGGTGCTTACAGCCCAACCCAATGAGTTTGAGGCCTGGAACCTACTTGGTGGAAGAAAAGAACCAACTCCTTCAAATTGTCGTCTGAGCTTCACACTCATTTTCTGGAATGAACACACTACATACTGGCACAATGAATATATACAATAAATTCTTGTTAAAACTATGAATTTTCCTACTACGTAAGGAAGCAGTCCCTCTTCTCCCACTGTCCACACTACTCACGGCAGAGGTGACCATGTCCACAGTTTCCCTAAAGCCTTTCCTTCGGGAACCCTGACCCTGAGGTGGTGTTTCACAATGCGCCTTCCATCCCTGCTCTTGTAGGGTTAGGGAAGTGGCCAGGTGTTCGCTGCAGTGGGAAGAGTCTGGTTCTCCCAGTGGCTCAGATGAGCAGCCTCTCTTACCACACAACCTCGACAAGAGGAAGCAGCAGAGAGATTAAGAAAAAGCACGGGGGAAACGTGGCAGGAGCCTTCAGTATTCCTTCCACACCAGGTGACAGGTATATAATGAAAGTACATTATTTGGAATTTGAGGTAGATTGACTACCATCTGGAGTACAAGTTCCTCTAAATCAACTCGTAGAAACTCAAAGAGACCAAAGCAGCAAGCATGAGGCAGGCATGGTTCTGCACCAGGTCTTCAATGTGTATATTATCCCTTTCAGTATTTTAGGAGAACTTTTATTTGTATTTTTGTGGGGCTGTTGAGTGTGTAAACAAGTGAGTCTCTGATTCTTGGGTCTTCTTGAGGGCTCTTTTACTCCTGTTCATTTGCCTCATCCAATTTCTATTTGATAATTGTGATTTAAAGTCTTACTCTAGTTTATTTTGTTGTGCTTTGCTGTTATCTCTTAGAAGCCTGTTATTATCTACTGAGAGATAGAAACAGAATGGATCCTGATAGAAGGGAAGGTCAGCGGAAATGGGAGGAGTAGACTGAAGGAAAATTATAATCAGGATAGATTATGGGGAAAATCTATTATCGATAAAAAATGGAGGGATGATTCCCTAATGAAGGAAAACAAAAAAGGGTCATGGCTCACAGAGATACACTGACTCATATTTTGTTACTTCTAGGTCATTTGGTTATCAGTACTTATCCACCAACATTTCAAACCTAGACCACAATCAGCACTGAGATGTTATTGCTTCTTCCGTTGCCCTCATTTACCTTTTGATTCCATCCCTCTCTTTTTGCTTTTGTGTTCTTTTAATTTAGGTAGCTCTCAGTCTCCCACGCTAGCTCACCTGTTTGCCATTCCTCCTTGTCTTTATCTGGAAGTTATATATTAAAGCCCTGTTTTGATATCATTCTTTGTAGTATTCTAATAATTGTTGAGGTTAAGCAATGTCTTATGGGGTCTCAGTCTTCTATAGTCTGGCATCTTCTCAGGTACTATTTATTAATTTTTTTCCAGTTGAAGAGTAGGGGGAGTGAGAATATGAGCAAAGAGGTCAAGACCATGATGATGACACCCACTGAAACAGCTTACTTGAGCTGATGTGAGCTTACCAACTCTGGCCAGACAGGGAAGGAACCAGCATAGGATCAAACTGGACCCTCTGAATATGGGTGACAGTTTATGGCTGGGGCAGACTGCAGGGCTACTGGCAGTGACACGAGGATTTATCCCTGCTGCTGCTCCTGACTTTTTGGAAACCATTATCTTTGGATGGATAACTTGCTCAGCCCGGATATAGTGGGGAGGGCCTTGTTCGTTCCCCTGGGCAATGTGCCTTACTCCCTCTGAGGAGTGGATGAAGGTGGGTTGGGGTGGGTGTAAGTGGAGGGAATGGGCTTAGGGGAGGGAATAGAAACTTGGATTCGTATGTAAATGAAAAAAGATAGATTGTTTAGTTTTTAAATAATACTCACATTTTTCACTCATCTGAACATACATACAGTATTTATTTAATGATTTTGTATATTGAGACATATACTAGATGATGTGTGAAAAGGAGGACATATTTCAGAAAACTTCTCATTTTTGAAACTTACAAAGCATGCGGTGAGATACATAAACATGCAGAAAGTGACAGCACCTTAGGGTTTTATGAACCAATAGCTACCGCACATTTAGTTATTGCCATAAATGGAGTGATGGCCAGTATTGGCAAAGTGAAGAAACAAAATGACCAGCCTGACCAAGATTATAAAAATGCTTTTGAAGCCCTGAAACTTGGGCGTGTTTTAAAAGAGAAAGGAGGTATGCTAGAGAGGGTTTCAGGAAGCTACTCATACTCTCAGATATGACCGCATATCAGTAATCAGCAACATATAATTATTAATTCCACATGATACTGGCATGTTGAACCACCTGCAAGGTAAAGTTGATGTAAAATTGATGGGACTGAGTAATTCAAAGTATCATTCTATGTTACCTTACCTTGATTCAAAGAGCATAAGGTTTGTTGTTATTATTGTTCTTATTATTATTTTTATTGTTATTATTTTCCTTTGATTGAAAACAGATTGTTTTTTCATCCAACAAATGTCCCAAGAATTCTATCAAAACACTCAACTTAACCTGGAATCCAATATGCTCAATGGACCGGATGCAGACACTTGAAGTCTCTGAATGTTGGCTCGCTCTCTGAATTCACATAGGATTTGTGAAGCTGTCAACAGGCGTGGGGATGTAGCTCAAAGGTAGAGCACATGTTTCGCATATATAAGGCCCCGGGTTCGATCCCTGGCATCTCCAAAACAATACTTTTAACCTTTGACTTTTTTTTTGTATGTTTCTGTGCAAGGTGTCTCAGACTTTAAATTACCGTGATGAGGTCATATATGCAAAGCTAATTATTGGATGAAATTGTTCATTTGTCACCATGACAGCAATGTTCATCTTTGTGATGACATTTCAATAGACACCGCCGTGGTCTGGTGAGTAGAACGTGGGCATGCTTCCAGGGATATGTTTTGTTCACAGCTCGAACAAAAAAGGAAAGCTCTGCTTTCTTAGAGGGACAGTTTCTCAGATGATGGATATATATGCTTTCTTGGGTGAAAAAAAGGGTAAAGAGTTCTTGCTCTGAGAAAAAGAAAGAGAGGGCTGGGCGGAGCCATTCCTGGTTACTATGCGGGAGGCAGCATTGTGTTTGTCATAGAACCGGGGTCATTATGGCGATCGTTTTCAAATGGCGACCGGCAATGTCCTGGAAAGGAGCATTCAGCTCCTCTTGTTTGGACTGAGTTGAGCTTATGGATTCCTGGAGGTGAGCATCAGAATCTTTCTGAAAGTTGGGAGGCAGATGCAGGGATTCCAGACCCAAGTAGGACTCCTCCTACCTCGCGGCTTGCAGCCTGTGTATCTCCAGAAGGAGAGAGACTTGGGACCATGCTGCCTCCTCCTGTGCTGTTCTGTACCGGGGTGTGCTGGAGCCATTGTCAATGAGGGGAATTGTGGGAGAGTGAGCAGGAGGGAGATGAAGCCAAATGAGCATTCTGTGATCCCGACTGTTAATGAGATTGCTCGCCCATAGGATTGGTGAGATTTAAGAGGGAAGTGAGATTGCAGGGCCGTCTTCTTTCCAAGTTGCAGTCAGTCAGATCTCTGGGCAAACAGAAAAGAAAGCAATTGTTTTCTATTTGAACAGTTTTAATATTATTTGAAATAGTTAATATTCAGCTATTTATTCCCAGCCTTATTTACCACTGGATGACCAGCAAGCACCTTCCTCTCCACTAGCCCCCTTCTCCCCAGGCCCGTTCTATACATGTCCATCTCTGTGAAAAGGCCATGAGATTGCTGGCCCATAGGACTGGTGAGCTTTAAGAGGGAAAGCCTAAATACTAGTTATTAATTACCCTACAAGTCTCAGATGAGTACTATAATACGCACTTGGTTAGACGATTTTCTTTTGAGTGATCTGCGGTTTTGTTTGGATTTGAGGCAGCATTTCACTGTGTCCTACCCTGGCTCAGAACTCTCAGTGATTCTCCTGCCTTGGCTGCCTCGTGAAGGGGTTGCAGGTGTGGGACACTTTGTGCTTGGCACCAGTCTGGCATTGTAATTTCCATTTCCGTGGGGCCCACCCTGCCAGGTGGCCCTGATCTCTCCTCAGAATCCCTGCGACTCTGCCTATGGCCTTAATATCTCTAATGAATCTCTATAAAGGGGGAGATTCTATCAATGCCCCCTTGAAAAGCACACCCGAAATCTTTCACGGGTCTCAATTACTACTTTCTGACTAACATTTTAGGTTTTGTGTATGTTTCATAGAAATGCTTTATCAGATATATGTATTTCTAACTTTTCTCCTAGCCCCAGACTTATCATCTCAATTCTCATCCATGTCTTTGGAACAGCAGGAGATTTTAAATTGTAAGATCCCACATTCTCTAGTTCTTCAATTATGGTTTTTATTCGGTGTCTTGTCTGAGAAATCTTTGCCTGACACCCAGTGACAGGGATTTTCTTCTTGTGTTCTGTTTGACATTTATAGGCTGATTTTTATATTTTTACATCTGTAACCTATTTTGATTGGTCTTCACATATGATACGATGTAAGTCCTCGTTTATATTTGTGGGTTTGTCTATACACTTGCCTCAGCATTGCTTCCTGAAAGGCCATCTTTCTGCATCAAATTGCCTTGTTTATTTGTAAAACATCAGTTCTCCAATAATACAATCATGGTATATATGCCAATAATCCCAGTGCCTGGGAGGCTGCAGCAGGAGTATGGTCAGTGCTTCTCAGCACACTCTACATGCACCAAACACAAGTTTGATGCCAGCATCTGGTACATGAAAAATGTTCACTCGGTATAGGCAGTGGTCTGTAAATGTGTGGATGTGAGCGTGGACTGTTGATTTTGGACTTTTTCTTGCCAACTTTGATTCAATAGCATCCTGGTCCAAAACTGTACGTTCAAACAGAGGTCTCCTATCAGGCAATGCTGTTCTCAAACATTTGTCTGTTTCTAAGGTTTTTCCACAAGCTATGTATTTAATCTACAATGTTTAGAGTTATCCACTCAATTTTTAAAAGGAATAAGTGCAATTTTATTGTTAGTGCATTGAATCTGTAGCTCAGTTTTGAATCAACAGACATCTTACTAATAATGAATATTTGAGCCGTGAACATAGTTGTCCTTCCTAAGACAGGTTTTCTCCAATTCAGCAATGTTTGGAAATCTTTCAGCCTATCAGCACTATGGATTTATGTGTCGGGATTATTCACAAATATTTGTACTTATTGATTCATCTATAAGTGCTATTGTTTTTTAAACACAATTCATATGTATTGTTTTTTTCTTTGAACAAATTAATAAATCTTCTGTAAACTGTCAGGAACCAAGTGTCAATGAAACTTACAAAGAATAATGTTTGTTGAAAGCATGGATTATCCTATGATGAAAACTTTATTTGATGTGTACAGCAGTTTGTCCCTATTTTCTTATCGGCATTTACAGATTATTATTGACAGTCTGAAACAAATGAGAGAAATATCCCAGAGACAATTCCATGGCCATCGTCACAAGAATCTCATTCAAACCACATAATTTAGTAGCTCTCACCATCCCGTGTGTGGTCAGAGATGAATCTGTTGTAACTTGATTGTACCACTTGAGCTCTCAATAAACACCAGGGAGCTAGGAGAGTGAGAATGAGAGGTGTTGTGTGTGTGTGTGCGTGCGTGCATGTGTGTGTGTGTGTGTGTGTGTGTGTGTGTACAGGAATTCTTTGGCAGAGGCTGGTCTGCAAAGACTGATTGATTGACTCATAGACCTGCACTGATATGTAAGATGGTGGAAGTCGCAGTCCCAGGGCCTTATTACAATTTCCTTTGTGTTCTCTTGATCCAATGAGTTGCCACTCCTTGGGCCCTCTGTGTTGGACTTACCTAACACCTTGTCACTAACAGATGACGTTGGACCTGACATTTAAAATATCAGAATATGTCTCCTTAACAAAGCTTTAAGTTTCTACCAGTCAAAGGACTCCGTGTCATCACATAGCAGCTTGTGCAAATATCTCCCTGGATATATATGTGTGTGAAAGTTAGTTAATCACTTACTGCTGTGATAGGTTATGTGTTATAATTCTCCTGGTCCTCTTCAATGATGATCTGGTGTTTAGTATAGTGCTTGCTTATCTCCATAGTTATTTACTCATGTGCTGACTTATATCATTATGGCTCAACACCCATTTTCCTAAACTGTTTTCATCTGCTGCTGTTCTCTATTTCCATGCTCGATTTGTCCCAGTATTGGCCAGAGGAATCCATTTAAGATGGCATCAATGAATATCACAAATTCACCTTAAGCTTAGGAGCTCACAGCCCTGCTTCAGGGAAAGTTTGCCCCAAATTAACAGCTCTACTCTGGTAGGGGAGGGTTACCCCAGCCATGTGGTTACAGCTTTGCTTAGATCCTCAGAAGAGTGACAACTCTGCTCTGCTAGGAGAAGCTTTTCCAGTTCTGCTCCCCTCTCCTCTGCTTGGCTCCAGTTGAAGTCATTGCTTCTCTGTTCTTCTTAGGCAAAGAAGGTCTTACCCAAGCCTCATTCAAGAGATTCACTGAGAGGGAAGAATCCAGGAGGTGGCTGTCCCTGCAAGTGTGGGAAAGGCAGCTCCCAACAGAAAAGGTATAGGTTGGTTTCATGCTCTGTGATCAGCTGGTTTTCCTGCTCAGGGATTGTTTTCTTTTATGCTGAGAGATTGATTAGTTTGTTTTGCCGAATTGGTAAGTGGAAGAGTGTGTTTCTGTGGCTTTGGTTTCGGGGCAAATTGTGTTTATTTCACTGGCCTTTTTTAAACGTTGGGCTCTGGTTTCAGGGCCAGTGAATTGATTCTAGTCTCAGGGACTGTGTATGTTTCTTTTGCTCTGGTTTCAGGATCAGGGTGTGCTGCTTTGGACAGAAACGGGTGTTGTTTCCCCTAGAAACAGATATGCAGTCCATTGTGGGCCACCAAGTGAGCGCTGAGAACCCAGCCCAGGTCTTCTGTAAGAGCAGCAAGTACTCTTAACCATGGAGCCATCTGTGAATTCCAAGTCAGCAAATATTAAACGTAATTAGAATTTTTCTACTTTGCCCCATAATGACAATAGACATCTTCTTATACTCAGGTAGGTCCAAGTTTCATTATTATTTACCAATTCATAAAGTTTAATTTCTATTCTACTTAGGTTCTCAATCCCAACCACTGCCATACCCTGTCTGCAGAAAAATACAACAATCTGATATTATAGACAAATTTATATATGCTGGAATGTATTAGAATAGAACCACAGTTTAGAGACATCTGGCCTTCATTCATCTTGAATATATGTTTAAATTTATCTATTTTGTTGCCTATGATAATTGTTCATTCTTAATATTAAATGGTATAGCAATATATAGCTACACAAATTATTTTATAATTCATTTTTATTTTATGTGTATATATGTTTGTCTACATATAGGTATGAAGAGCACATGCTTGCCTGGTGCCCATGGAAGCCAAGAGAGGACATTGAATCCCTTGGCACTGGAGTTACAGTTGGGAGCTGCCATGCTGGTTTTGGGAAATGAGTCTTTGCCTGTTTCCTGTTGCTGAGGTTGTTTTCAATTTCAGTATCTTTTATATAAAGCTGCTGTTAACAGAAATAAATGAGTCTTTAAAAGAAAATATGTCCTCTTTCTCCAGGTTATATGTTTGGGTTGTGATGGCCAGATGACAATTAACATATGAAGAAACAGAGAAATTTTTTTCCAAGTTATCGTCCTGTTTTCCATGGCCACCAGCAGTGAGTATGGGAGAGTTATCCTTCACAAACTTGCCAGGTCTTCATATGACAAGTCTTTATTTCTGAGTATTTTATGGGGGTGTCGAGAGTCCCCTCAGAGTCACCTGTCTCTCTTCCGTAGGTGTTAAGCATGCTGCGGCTGTATGTTTCTCTTAGTGGAGCATCGACTCATCCTTCTGGCCAAGTTTTATTTCGTGAATTGTCTATTTTCTTAGTGTCTCCTTTAGAAGCTTTCTGTATTCTGGAAACAAGAAGACTGTCATCTGATATAAAATTTCCCACATTCATTTTCCCAGGTAAGAAAAATATGTTTCTATCATATATTTGGAAGAGTAGACATTTTCTCACTTTATGGAATTCTTAGCAATCCAGTTCTTCATTTAATGGAAGGGGGTTTGTTGTGTCTAAGAAGTTTGTTTGTAATTCATGAACCTGAACATTCAATTGTATTCTGCTACATGATTCATGTTTGCGTTGTATTTTGGATTTCTTTTAGGTTTCTTCTCACTATTTACTGAGTGTCTGACAGTATGTCTGTGTGTACCGTATGCACGTTTGAGTGCAGATGCCCACTGAGATCAGAAGTGACTGTCAGTTTCACTGCATCTGGAGTTACAGGCATCTGTCACCCACCATATGGGTGTTGGAAACTGAAGTCACATCCTCTGCAATAGCGAAAGACACTCTTAACTTCTGAGATGTCTCTCTAGTCCTGTGTAGATCATTTGTTAATTCTCGATTGACTTGTGTATCCTGCGATATACGTTTGTCTATATTTATATTTGTGCATGGGGAGGTCTGTTTGTCCCAAAATAAGACAGAAAGACAGGGCATTGAAGTTGACATGAGAGGGGAAAGAGTCTCTCACCCTGTGATCTAATTTATATTTTTGTAACTGACACTCACCCAAAGTTGCCTATAAGTCCAAATCCAGAGGAACTGACAGTCTTTTCTGGTCTCAGTGGGCATCTGCACTCAAACGTGCATACGGCACACACAGACATACAGGCAGACACTCAGTAAATAGTGAAAATAATCTAAAAGGTAATTGATCCAAAATACAACCTACACATGAATCATGGAGCAGAAAACAATTGAATGAATTCTAGATAAATTTCTTAGATATAACAAACCCCCTTTTCATTAAATGAAGAACTGGATTGTTAAGAATGCCATAAAGTGAGAAAATGTCCACTCTTCCAAATATATGTTAGAATCATATTTTTCTTACCTGGGAAAATGAATGTTGGAAATTGTGTACCAGATGTCAGTCTTCTTGTTTCCAGAATGCAGAAAACCTCAAAAAGAGCCACTAAGAAAATAGACACTTCACGAAATAAAACTTGGCCGGGTGGATGCATAGATCCTCCACTATGAGAAACATACAGCCTCAACATCCTTAACACTTAGGAAAGAGGGAAAGGTGACTCTGAGGAAACTCTCAACACCGCCATAAAATACTCAGAAATAAAGACTTGTCATTAAAAGAGCTGGCAAGGCTGTGAAGATGAAACTCTCATCCCCACTGCTGGTGCCCATGGAAAACAGGACAGAGACTTGGAAAAGTATTTCTCAATTTCTTCCTATGTGAATTGTCACATGGCCAGCACATCCCCAAATATATAACCTGGAGAAAGAGATCATAATTTCTTTTAAAGACTCATTTATTTCAGTTCACACCAGCTTTAAATACAAGACACTGAAATTGAAAACCACCTAAACGATAGCCAACAGATAAAAGACTCATTTCCCAAAACTGACATGGCAGCTCCCAACTGTCTGTAACTATGGTGTCAAGGGATTCAATGCCCTCTCTTGGCCTCCATGGGAAGCAGAAATACATGTGCTCTTCATACCTATATGTAGGCAAACATATATACACATGCAATAAAACTAAATTATAAAACTTTCAGCGTAGATCTACATTGCTACACCATTTAAGAGTAAGAATGAACAATTATCATGGGCAACAAAATAGATAAATTTAAACATATATTCAAGATGAATGAAGGCCAGATGTCTCTAAACTTTGGTTCTATTCTAATACATTCCAGCATATATAAATTTGTCTATAATGGCAGGTTGTTGTATTTTCCTGCACACAGGGTAGGGCAGTGGTTGGGATTGAGAACCTAAGTAACATAGAAATGAAACTTTATGAGTTGGTAAATAATAATGAAACTTGTACCTACCTGAGTATAAGAAGATGTCTACTGTCATTATAGGGCAAAGTAGAAAAATAGGAATTACATTTAAGATTTGCTGACTTGGACTTCAGAGATGGCTCCATGGTTAAGAGTACTTGCTGCTCTTACAGAAGACCTGGGCTGGGTTCTCAGCGCTCACTTGGTGGCCCACAATGGACTGCATATCTGTTTCTAGGGGAAACAACACCCGTTTCTGTCCAAAGCAGCACACCCTGATCCTGAAACCAGAGCAAAAGAAACCTACAATGACCCTGAGACTAGAATGAATTCACTGTCCCTGAAACCACAGACAAAAGGTTAAAAAGGCCAGTTAAAGAAACAAACTGTGCCCCTGAAACCAAAGCCACAGAAACACACTCTTCCACTGACCAATTCGGCAAAAAACTAATCAATCTCTCAGAGATTGTAACAGCAAAGCTGCAACAACTTGGCTGGGGAAACCCTACCCTACCAGTGCAGAGCTGTTAATTTGGGGAAAACTTTCCCTGAAGCAGGGCTGTGAGCTCCTAAGCTTAAGGTGACTTTGTGGTATTCCTTGCCTCCCGACTGCCAGGATCCCTTTCCATCTGAGCAGCAATGATTACAACATATACACACAATTTTTAAAACATTGCAGCCATTGGGTGCCGGGAAGATATCCCCAGGCTGCCTGATACAATTCTACTCAGGCAGGTGCCAGTCACCCACAGGCCAGCCTGCATTGTCAAAGCCTGGGCCGGCGGGAATGCATTCACAGGCCTACCGTGCACTTCAAGGGGGGCATTATGGTGAGCAAAATGTGTGGTGGCGTAATAGGAGAGAAAGAGCAGCAGAATGAGCTATGAAAAGAGGTACAATGGAGGACGTAAAGGCAGTGAAGAACAGGCTGAGGTGGGTGGTCTTCTTACTACTCCATCAGGAGTCAGGCTGTTTTTAAGTGATATGTCTGGGTCTGTGTTAATGTCCATGGTCCATGCTGCCACCAAATGGCACACAGAAGCCTGGAGTCCGGGCTGCGTCCTGTGGCCATGTTGGTGTCCTAGGGCTGTGCTGTCACTGGAGTGTCCCTGATCTGAAGGACCCAAGCTGCCAACCGGGGCCTTGGTGTTGTCCATTCCTGAGCTGCTGCCAAGGGTCTTGTCTGGCTCTGTGGCCCTACAGAGGCCAGGGTCTGAGCTCATGTCCATGGCTCCTGTCAGTACTGAAGGTGATGTGGTTTTTAGAGGTCTGGGCTACCACCTGGGGCCATGCTGGTGTCTGAGTGTCATGATGCCACTGGGTCTGTGGAGATCTCAGGGGCCTGCACTGCTGCTGTTCTATTAATATAGTTTCTGTGTGGTTACTCAGGTCTGGGTGGCTGGGAATCCACAGTGAAGTCTGTTCAGAAGAACTGGTGCTGATGGCATGGCCATAGGACAGCTGCTCTGCCCCTAGCCTGAGGGGGGCATCCTGAGTAGGCTGGACTGACAAGCTCAGCTACATCCTAGGCCCATATTCAGGTCCTTGGGTTGGCCCATCCTAACATCTCCCCCATCATTAACTGGCTGGAATTCGTAAAGGGTCAGGTCTTCTGGAATGATACCTGTATGATCTTCATTACTCATGGTGGACCCGGAATGTCTGAGGAGAGTTTTGGTGAGGATACACTGACAATGGTGTACCAGAAACCAGAGGCCACAAATGAGACAAAAGACTCATTGCAATAAACGTTTGCAACAAGAGCAGATTGAACAAAATGGTATAGTGTGTGATCACCAAGAATCCCAATGCCACTAAGATGAATGACGAGACGTGTTGTATGGGGGGAAATATCAAGGGGCAAAGAGGTTGGTCGTTTGCTTGGGTTCAGGTTTTCGTTTGTGTTACCTTTGTTTTAGTGGCTTATTCTCTTGTTGGGTAAGGGGTATATTTGCAGGTACCTCAAAACGAACAGATTTGGGTTCATGATGTGAAATTCCCAGAGAATCTATAAAGAAATTACGTTGAAATTGTAATCAACAGAATTTGTTAAAGTACATTTCTAAGTATTAGGCACCAGCCTGGTGCCCAGAGAAAAGTCTCTGTTAAAATCTAGAAAAGGTTGTGCTACAATCCCAAAGAACCTAGACAACAATGAAGACCTTAGGAGAAACATACACGGATCTAAACTACAAGAGAAGTAGAAAAAGACAAGATCTCCTGAGTATATTGGGAGCAAGGAGACCATGGGAGTGGATAAAAGGGGAGGGGAGAAGAAAGGAGGGGAGCAGAGAAAAATGTACAGCTCTATAAAATCAATATAAATTTTTACATTAAAATCACATTCTTAGCAAGTCTGTCAAAGGAGTGTTTTCACATCCATCTGAGACATTCATGCTTATCACTGGTGATGGTTTAAGCGGGCATTATCACTACAGGTTCAAGAGATTTGTGGATGAGCCATTCTCATCCCTTTTCACAGAGCCGGGAGTTGGGTGCGTGCAGGCACTGATGCCTATTTTATTTGCCACAAACACCCCATCTTCTCCCAGAAAATGGCTTCTGGTCATTCTGAATAAGGACGGTACATGCTTGTGTATCCAGAAGCCTCCATGTGTTTCTCCCTCAGGAGATGAAGCAGCATTTTCTGGCATGGCTCTGAGAGTTTTATCTTCCTGTGTCCATATGGCTCAGCCCCCACCATAGGGCACTCACACTCTCAGCTCAGTCCCAATATTGGGGGCAGGGAACCTCTGCTGTCCTTGTCATGTATTCTTGTGTTCCATAAATGTCATCTTGGTTTCTATGACCACAATCCAGCACAAGCTGCATATAGAGATGGCCTAGCCCATCCTCCCTTGTGCCCTAGACTTTTTCTGAGAGCAAAATGCCTTAGAAGATCTTTGGGCTGTGTGAGAACGCACCCTGAAAGAAAGCAGGACTATGCAGGGCTGGAGGAATGTCTCAGGGGTTAAAGTGCACTGTGCCACTGCGGAGGACCTGAGTGGCTTACAATTTTCTGTGACTCTAGATCCGGGGAACCAGTGTCCTCTCCTGGCCACCATGGGCATGTGCATTCATGTGTACATATTTCACAGACAAATACACTCCATTCTCATGATGAAAAATAAAAATAAGTCCAAAACAGAATAATCAATCTAAATAGACAATCTAATAAGTAGATGACCTAAATACCTTCAAGCTCAGGAACATGGATTAAAAACAAACTTCTTACACAGACCCAGAAAGACAAATGTAATATGTACTCTCTCATGAGTGACTTTTAGACATAAAGCAAAGAAAAACGACCCTACTTTCCACAACCCCAGACAACCTAGACAAGAAAGAGAGACATTGCCAGTCTACATAGGAAGGAGAAAAAGACAAGAATTCCTGAGAAAACTGGCCATGGGCAGGGGGTCAAAGGAGAAGAGGAAGGGGAGAGTATAGGAAGGTAGGAAAGCGGAGCGAAATATATAGCTCAATAAAAACAATAAAAACCAAACTTCTTAGATATAACAAACCTCTTTTCATAAGTTGAAAGCTTGTTGTTAGGACGTCCATCAAGTCTCAGATGTACACTCTTCCAAGTAATTGTCGATAAATGAAGACAATGCCCTGATGGGGAAATACAAGTTTGAAAACCATGCACAAGATTAAGGAATTCTTGTATCTAGGATACAGAGCATCTCACAGACATCATTAAGGTAAGTGCTACTTATGTGTGTTCATGTAATAGAACAGAGAAGATTCTAAATGACCAAGCATATTGATATCATAATAAATGTAAATGTATATGAATTTATCAAGCAAAGAAAAAACTCTTCAGGTTGCCTGTAAAGGTAACTACTGAGTTTTAAAGCACATACCCCTTAAATGTTACATTGAACACTTAGAAATGAACAAAAACATAGTAGCCAATTACAAATAAAAGGAAACCTGAGATAAAAATTCTGATATTTGAGAAATACTTAAAAGAATATGCAATTAAGAGATATTTTTGAAACTCAAAATAATTCTATGGGCTCAACTTTAGTGGCAAAATGTTACTTTTTCAAGAGATTTAGCAATCATGTGAGTTTTTTTTTTTTTTTGAAGAATGTGATGGCTAATCTTGGTTGTCAACTTGACTACATCTGAAATCAACTAAAACTCAACCATCTGGACACTCCAGTGGGAGATTTTCTTCACTGAATTATTTGAGGTGAGAAGACCCACCCTAATCTGGGCAACATCTCTGTTGGAAGACCACATCAAATGACATGGAAGAGGAAAGCTTTTGCTTTTGTGTGCTCTCATTCTCACCAGCAAGGTCATCTACCCTGCTTCTGAGGCAATGGCTGGGGTGAAAACCTATGTTTTGTGGAATCCAATACTGAACGAAAACTTATAGCAGGTCCCTAAGAATCCTCTAGAACTCCAATGCCAAATTACGACCTCTGAGATATCCAGTCTTGTTGACTGAACAACTACCATCTATGGCTTTTCTGTGCAGGGACAACAGCCCTTAATGGACTAGCTTGACCACATCTCTCAGTTATGTTTCTTTAGAGCAGTGATTCTCAAACTTTGAGTTTGACCCCTTTCACAGGGATCAGATAAGACCATAGATAAACAAAGATATTTACATTGTGGTCCATAAAAATAGCAAAATTACAGTTATGAGTAGCAATTAAATAACTTTGTAGTTGTAGGTCACCACAATATGACGAACCGTATTAAAGGGTCATAGTATCGGGAAGACTGAGAACCAATGCTTTAGTGAGATCTGACTAATGCAATGGATAAGGAGAAGCTCAGGAACAATAGTAGATTGGAACACACTGCTTTCGATGCAATAATAATCATATGGGAAAAAATTCATTGAAAAGTTTTATGAAAGCTAATTTCCCTGTAGATCCTATATGTAGCTCTATAAACTTCTGAAACTTGATAGAAGACAACCTACCCACTCTCCAGATGAATATGGTAAATTCGCCAACATTAACTCCGCATGAGACTGTTAAATTTGTACACAAATGCATGTATGGATTAAAATGTTGCAATTTGCAGGTAGTTCAACTGCTAAAAGAAAGGCACGTATACTTATGCCTGCCTGCTGAGTTCAATTCCCCAGACCCATGAGGTGATAGGAGGGAACCTATCATCACAAACTGTCTTGGATTGGCACACATGCACCTTGGAACTGGTTTTCTGAAAGGCACACACACACACACACACACACACACTTTTTAAACCCAAATAATTGGTCACCATGACAGCTGCTTACACATCTATAGTACTAAGTACACCAACGTGTGTGTGTGTGTGTGTGTATGTGCGTGCGCGCGAGGCACATACATTTGTGTGATCACAGGTATGGAAATGTCATAGTACAAGAGAGGAGGTCAGAGAACAATTTATTTTGGAGCCAGTTCTCGTCTTCAACTTTTTGAAGCAGAGTTCTCTAATTTCTGCCGCATACCCTGTGTACTCCAGGGTCCCTGGACCACAAGCTTTCAGCCAGTTCTCATGCTTATACTTCCCATCTTGCTAGAGGAATCCTGGGATTACAGATGTGAGCACCACATCTGGCTTTTACATGGGCTCTGAGATCTGAACTCAGATCATCAGGCTTGCCCTCGAAGCAAGCCCTTTTCCTTACTGAGTCATCTGCAAGTTAAAACAACAAACAAACAAAGAAGCAACAATAGAACCATTTACCCAACCCCTTACCATTTTGGAATTATAAATCAAAGGTGTCACTTTTCTTTTTCTTTTTACTTTTTCCAGATCCCAGTAAAAATCCTAAGCCTGCCTGTCCTGACACTGTGGACATCTCATTCTTTTTGGGAAGACCATTGTCCTAAACGTGCTCCACCTCCAATACAGCTGCTTATTGAACCTTCCTGCTTTCTGGAACCTTCTCTACCCCTCTAGTCCATTTCCCTCCTCATGACAGTCACCGAATCTTACAGCTTGTCTACATTTTGTGATTTTTCTTGGAAAGAAATAAGATTATTCTTTACCTTAAGAGAAAAAAACAAATTGTCTACTATGTAAAATAAAATAATATTTAATCATCAGTTTAGAAATGAATGGGTTAGAAAATTAAACTGCAAGATAAGTGGGGTAGGGCGTGACCAAAATCTCTACACTAAAGAGAAAAAGGAAGAAAGATGATGAAAAGTTTCAGTCTAGACTGCCCGACACAGTGAGTTCAGGCCAGCTAGAAATACATGTCAGAACGAAACCAAGCCACAGAAGAATATATACATAAAGGAAGGGATAAAGAGTACCCAAGTGTGCTGTATAGTTTTATATCAACTTGAAACAATCTGGAGTCCTCAGCCAGGAGCAAGCCTCACTGAGACAATGCCTTCATAAGATCAGGCTGTAGGCAGCTTCATAGATATTTTCTTAAGAGTGACTGATGGAGGGTGGTCCTCGTTCAATAAGAAAAGAAGTCAGGACCACAAGGGGTGCACCCACCCATGGAGACAGTGGGGCTATTGGGAGCTCACCAAGGCCAGCTGGACTGTGACTGAAAAAGCGTGGGATAAAACCAGACTCTCTGATCATGGCGAACAATGAAGGCTGGTGAGAAGCCAAAAACAATGGCACGGGGTTTTGATCCTACTTCATGTTCTGGCTTGGTGGGAGCCTAGCCAGTTTGGATGTTCACCTTCCTAGACATGGACGGAGGGGGGACAACCTTGGACTTTCCACAGGGCAGGGAACCCTGACTGCTCTTTGGACTGGAGAGGGAGGGGGAGAGAAGTGGGGGGAGAGGGAGAAGGGTGGGAGGAGGGGGAGGGAAATGGGAGGCTGGGAGGAGGCGGAAAATTTTTTTTCCTTTTCTCAATAAAAAAATAAATAAAAGAAACCAGTGTGAACAAGCCCTGCGACCAATCCAGTAAGCAGCACCCCTCCATGACTTCTGCACCAGTTCCTGCCTCCCGGTGTCTACCCTATTGAAGTTCTTGTCCTGACTAACTTTATGGTGAGCAGTGCTGTGGAAGTGAAGCCAAATCAACCCTTTCCTCCCCAACTTGCTTGTGCTCATGGCGTCTTTCACAGCAGTAGAAACACTAGCAAACACAAAAGCAGAAAAATATTCCAAGAATAGTGAACTCTTTGCATCCATAAATGTAGGAGAAGACCCACGTTTTCAAGGAGCTCAGTAAAACAAAGCAGACTCAGTAAGGATAAAAAACCCAAGTTTTCTCTCGGATATCGAATCTAGAGTTGAATTCGTTTATGAGTGTGGCTGTGTGTGGTCCTGCTTGCAGATCATGAAACTAGAATATAGACTACAAGGAGAAGAACACAGGCTTAAAAGAGGAAGGAAAAGAGGGCAGTGAAATATGTGGGCCATGAAAGCAGAAGGTGCAAACTACTTGTGGATGGGAACACACACACAAAAAGATATGCCTAAAACAGTGTTGATTAAACCAGGTAACGTATGAACCCAGGAAATACATGAAATGATTGATATAGGCAAACTTCAGAAAATAAAAACAACAAAACCTTGAGATCACGTTGAAGGAATTCTGTTTCTGGTAGAAGAAAAAAGACAACCACATAATTAAAACGAGGCATGCAGTACAAGGGATAAAACGCAATATTTATTATAGTGCTGAAATAGAAGCACTTATCAAATCTGAATCTCTTGGTCTACATAAATTATTCTCCTGGATTATCGTGGAGATAAAAAGATATCATCAAAAGTAAACATAAGTGTTTCTCAATATGAGACATACTGCTAAAAAGGACTAGAGGAAGTTTACAAACAGAAGCAAATCTATAGAAGAAACATAGAAATATCTGGTGATTGTGAAGGAGCTATAATTACAATAACAACAAATAGGGTTAGACTCGCAGGCAATCATGATATTTGAGTACCACTCTCTAGCTCTTATCAGGGAGATCTTGGATAGCTGCTGTAACATACTTACTCCAAAGTGCTTTGGTCCTTCTATCCAGCTGAGTTGAGAAGGCATTTATGCACACGGGATCATGTTTAACCTCAGGATTGCTAATGAACAGAAGATGAGGTATTGTTAACATATTGAATGGATAATTATGGGGGAAGGGATCTAACTCACCCTTTTGTCCCAATGTTCTGTCCGGTCAGGCAGACCTCACAGCACACTGGGTTCTTCTATACAAATTCCCGCTTCTGGGTTGCAGAGATTACCCTTCATGTTTATGCTAGAAGGTAGCACAAGGGAAAAGAAAACTCATGAAATAGAGGAAACCAGGATGAGAAAGCACATACATCCCAGGGGATGGAATGATGGTGCATTGTCTGTACAGACGACATCAATGGAAGGTAACAATGATGTTTTTCCCCCTCCCAGGTCATCTCACCACCCTGGGCATACACAGTGATAACTGTGACTGCAGACACATACTGGGAATGTGAGCTTGTGCATTTCCCATTCCCGTGGCAAGTACTCTCCCTCTCTTGTGTGCACTCAGGCCCCTACTTTCATGCCACAGCCTTCCACGGGCAGCACAAAGGAGGCAAGGGAAATCCGCCAACAACATAAATACACAGGTTTGGTTTCCTCTCCATTCAGGCAGGCCCTCAAAATGATTCTTTGAGGTAGGCATCATTACTTCCTTTCCATACAGGGGCTCAGAGAGTGCAATGATTAGACTCAGGAAATTCTCCAGAGGCACCAGATGAACATTGATGCCATCTTAAATGGATTCCCCTCGCCAATACTGGGACAAATGGAGCATGGAAATAGAGAAGGGCAATAGAGAGGAAAACAGCTTGGGAAATTGGTTGTTGGGCCATATTGATATAAGTCAGCACATGAGTAAAGAACTATGGAGATAAGTAAACACTATACTAAACACCAGGTCATCATTGAAGAAGACCAGGAGAATATAACACATAACCTATTACAGCAGTAAGTGATTAACTAACTTTCAAACATATATATCCAGGGACATATTTACACATGCATGAGCATATACACAATACACACTAACAAATATCATTGCAAACACACAGCTCTCACCTCAAAGGAAGAAGAGAGAGTTCACTCTGGAGTCAAATATCTGTGAGTAAACATGAGTGAGACAGGTTTATGTTAGTACAAATTGCATGTTTCAATGTGGAAACAGTTTCATGAAGTTTTTATAATAACAGAATGAAGAAACTATAGACTCTCCTTAAGTACATTGGTGATAATATTAAGTAGACTATTATGGTAAAGCAGAGAAACCTCAGCTACAGGCACTAGCTGCTATGTGATGACACTCAGTCTTTTGACTTGTAGAAAATTAAAGCTTTGTTAAGGAGACATATTCTGATATATTAAATGTCATGTCCAACGTCATCTGTTAGTGACAAGGTGTTTGGTAAGTCCAACACAGGGAGCCCAAGGAGTGGCTACTCATGGGCTCAAGAGAACAGAATGGAAATTGTAATTAGGCCCTGGGACTGCGACTTCCACCATCTCCATATCACTGCAGGTCTAAGACTCAATCAATCAGTCTTTGCAGACCAGCCTCTGCCAAGGAATTCCTGTACACACACACACACACACACACACACACACACACACACACACACACACACACACACACACACACACGACACCTCTCATTCTCACTCTCCTAGCTCCCTGATATTTACTGAGAGCTCAAGGGGTACAACCATGTTACAAGAGATTCATCTCTGACCACACACAGGATGGTGAGAGCTACTAAATTATGTGTGTCCTTTGCGTGTGATATCTGTGACGATGGCCATGGACTTGTCTCTGGGACATTTCTCTCATTTGTTTCAGACTGTTGATAATAACCTGTAAATGCTGATAAGGAAATGAGCGCAAACTGCATTACACATCAAATGAAGTTCCCATCACGGAATAATCCATGCTTTCAACAAAAAAGATTATATCAGACTTAAGAGTTCCATATGTCTTCCCAGGGCACATGCCCTTGAGGTTAGGTTATGCAGGGCCTCTCATTTAATAAATTATTTTCCCATGATTGTTGTCGCATTGAGAAAACTACTTTGCATTCATCTGCAATTATTAATCGGTTTTTATACTTTCTTGTAATTTTCCTTCAATCCATATTTTGCTGTGTGCCTGAAATATAAGTTTGAAAGATTAGCATTCTCCTAATGAATTTTAGACACAACATAATTGCATGTTTTAAAATTGTTTTCTTCCATTTTAGTTTTAGTTCTTTCTTAAATGTTAAGATTATAACTCTAGATTTCTAATTATTCGTTCCTGGATGGTATGTGTTTACTTCTTTTTAAGTGTTCAAGCTAACATTTTAATGCCTTTGTTTCAGATATATGTCTTGAAAAAAGCAATCATTTTAGAGTCTATTTCAGTCAGCAATAAGAACATCGGTTATTTTACGCTTTTGTTTTGTGTTTGGTAAGTTATGTCCATTTACATTTTTTACATTTATTTGTCTTCCTATTTTGTGTGTCTGGCAAGGCCATACATGATCTACAGTGTACTTGTAGAGGTCAGAGGACAACTTGCAGGAGTCATTTCTCTGCTTCCACAATGTGGGTCCTAGGGATCCAACTGAAGTCATCAGAAGCAGTACTAGGGCTTCTGTTACACTTTAATACGATCTACATACAAGGTGAGTCACACAGTATACACTTTTGTGTATCATATTTACTTGTGAATATTCATTGCAATCAGTCATTGAACTCGTTCATGGATTCTGGTCTCTGGTACACTATCATCATGGGACCCTCAACAAAACTCCTCTAGGATATCCTGCAGTCACCCCAAGTAACGGAGATTCTGCAGGTATTGTTCCACAGGACCAGTCAATTCCAGCATTCCAGTAGGCCTTAGATGGTGTAGATGTTAGGATGGGCCAAGCCAAGAACCCAAATATGGGCCTGGATGGTAACTGAGCTGATCAGGTCATTCCACAGGGGCTGCCTGCCTAAGGATAGGGCCGAAGCCAGCTCACCTATGCCATGGCACCAGGGCCAGTTTTCCAATGCCCATGGTGAGGTGTGGGACTAGCTCTCCTGTGAAGGTCAGGGCCAGCTCTTGACACAATGTCCACCAAAGGGCAGAACCAGCTCAGCCTGGCCCTTGGATATCATCATTCATGGTTCTTAAGGCCCCCTGTAATAACATGGGCCACAAACATAAACACAGACCTAGCTCTGGTAGGATCATGGACCCAACAAGATCCTGGCAGCAACTCGTCCTTGATGTCACCATTTCCCAGGTGGTTTCACAGACCACACAGATCAGGATTGTCCCAGCTGCAGCAAAGCCCTTGACCACCAACCTGGCCTCAGGTGATGACCCACACCTCAGGCATCCACATGGCCTTCGATGGTAACAGAAGTCATGGAAGACAAAGACCCTGGCTGCTGCTGGGTCACAGATATGGCCCTTGTCAGCAGCTTGGGCATGGACAACATCAAGGCACCGGTTGGCAGCTCAGGTCTCTCAGATCATTGTCACTCCAGTGGCAGCACAGTCCTCAGATGCCAACAAGGCCAGAGGACGCAGCCCAGACTCCAGGCTCCTGAATGACACCATGACCATGAATGACAAGAAGACCACCCACACACCTCAGCCTCTTCCTCACTACCTTCTATTCCACCTCTTTTCACAACACATGAACCATCCCACTACTTTTTCTTTCCTGTTTCTCCACCACACATTTGCTCATTGTAATGGAAGCCTTGTAGCTCTGGGCAGGCCTCTGGTTGTCTACCAGCCAGACCAGGCTTTGAGGACTCAGGCTGGATTGTGAGTGGCTGGCACCTTCTGGAGCGGGATGCCATCAGACAGGCTGGGGATGTCTTCCTGCCAGACAATGAGTACAGTTAAAAACACATATGTGTAGTGTAAACATTTCAGCTCAAATGTAAAGGGATCCTGGCCGTCCAGATGCAAGGAATAGCACAAAGTCAGTATAAGCTTAGCAGTTTACAGATCTGCTTCAGGGAAAACTTAACTCAAAGTAACAGCTCTGCTCCATCAGGAAAGTTGTTACAGATTCGGTCAGAAAACAATTATCATACCTAGAAACTGGGAAATACTTTTCCAAGTCTCTGTCCTGTTTTCCATGGCCACAAGCAGTGGGCATGGGAGTTTCATCTTCTACAACTTTGCCAGGTCTTCGTATGTCAAGTCTTTATTTCTGAGTACTTTGTGGGCGTGTTGATTGTCCACTCAGAGTTACCTGTCTCTCTTCCCTAAGTGTTAAACATGTTGCGGCTGTATGTTTCTCTTAGTGGAGCATCTACTCACCCTTCTGGCCAAGTTTTATTTTGTGAATTTTCTATTTTCTTAGTGGCTCTTTTTGAGGCTTTCTGTATTCTGGAAACAAGAAGACTGTCATCTGATACACAACTTCCAACATTCATTTTCCCAGGCAGGAAAAATAAGTTTCTAACATATATTTGGAAAAGTGAACATTTCTCACTTTATGGAATTCTTAACAATCCATTTCTCCATTTAATGAAAGGGAGTTTGTTATATCTAAGAAGTTAGTCTGTAATTCATGAACCTGAACATTCAATTGTTTTCCACTACAGGATTCATGTTTAGGTTGTATTTTGGATCAATTACTTTTTAGATTTATTTTTACTACTTACTGAGTCTGTCTGTATGTCTGTGTGTGCCGAATGCACGTTTGAGTGCAGATGCCTACTGAGACCAGAAAAGACTGTCAGTTTCTCTGGATCTGGAGTTATAGGCAACTGTGGGCCACCAGATGGGTGCTGGAAGCTGAAGACAGAAAGACAGGGCATTGAAGTTGACATGAGAGGGAAAGAGTCTCTCACCCTGTGATTTAATTTATATTCTTGTAACTGACATTCAAGAAACCTCAACCCATCTGATAAAGCTGAAATTATCTATAGATATAATGCAGCTTTTCCTAAGACATCTCAAAAAAATGTTTTAAAATAACAAAAAATAAACTAGGGCCTGAAGAGATGGCTCATGTAATGTTTTAAAATCACTGGATGTCTTCCAGAGGATCCAGGGTTAATACCCAGCACCTACCCGATGGTTCACAACTGTCTGTAACTCCAGTTCCGAGAGATCTCAAACTCTGGTGCCCTCCGTGGGCAGTAGGTACTCACTCATGTGGTGCACAAACATCCCTGTGGAAAAACACTAAAAAATAAAAATAAATAAATTATGTTACTTAGGACCAGGATGCTTGTAGAATCATATATTCACCTTACAGTTTAATTTACTGAAAGAAAATTTTTAAAGGGGTAAGGACATTTTAAAAGCATTTTTATTTTGATTTTTGACTTTTAAAACACCCATTATTGTATATTTTTTCTCATGGAAAAACAGAACCTATTTAAAGACTCAATGTATTCTTATGCATAATTTTAAAACAATGTAACTTTGTGAGCAATAAAAATCTTCCCATCTCTCCCTCTCCCACTGTCTCTCCCTCCCTTCCTTACACACACCCTATGCAATGACACCTAATCTCTAGTCTCTCTCTAGTCCACACTCAGGCCTAATGTATCAGCCATCCTTATTCTGTGTGAGCTTCTGTTCAAAGCATTAACAAGCTCACAACCTTTGCTTTATTCTGGCTTTTCCTGAAATTCTTTTCTGCAGCCTAGTCATAGATCTAGGTTCACCAGCGTCAAGGTTATGAAAGGGACAGAGTGATCCTCAGGATACTGGTCACGGTGCTTGGATCTACCTCCCTATAACCACCCAGAGTCCCAGAAAAACTCGGTGAAGAGCATATGCCTGCTTCACTGAAGTGTCTTTGTGTCTTTGCTA
>CADCXT010004082.1:42500-66421 GCA_902806775.1 Microtus agrestis
AATCTGTCACAGAATTTTGAGACCCATTAAAACAAGTTTAATGAGGAAAAAAAAGACACAAGAACCACTGGCTGCAGCTGCTGACAACTGGGTAGGAAAAAAAACCCTCAGACTCAATAATGAGAAAATGCTCAATTTAGAAAATATTTGAACGGAAAAGTCAGCAATAATATGAGAATTTAATGACCAACAGTGGGGCTGTGAAGATACTTGGAGGGTCCAAGCAGTCACTCTGCAAGCCTGAAGACCTCAGTTTGAATTCTCAGCACCTATATAAAAACAAGCTCTAGAATGCCTTGCTCTAACCTCATCAAGGAATGAGTTACACAAAAAGATCCTGAGAGCTGATAGTTCAGTGAAACCCTTGTCACCGAAGGAAGATACATGATATTTCACTCTGGTATCCACATTTGCACACGTAGTTATACAATCTGGCATAGGCACACCTTTCTCTCTCTCTCCTCTCCATCTCTCTCTCTCTCTCTCTCTCTCTCTCTCTCTCACACACACACACACACACACACACACACACAAAAAAAAGACAAGCAATTGGTATAGGGCAATGGCCAGAATCAACTGATGTCCCAGGAGGACCGCTCCAGTGTGCCTGGAATGATGTGGCGATTTGAATAATCACTGGGTAGGTTTGGTGATGCCAAATGTATGAGTTCCATATGAGCTAGCTTCTGGGAGGAATGGAAACACAGCACAGCCTGAACATCCCTAATCTTGAAATCTGAAATTTGAGAATACTGAATTTCAAATCCAGGTATTCACCTGTGCCTTACTACGTGAAAGGGCTGCTCAACTAGAAGTGGCTTCACTCAGGATATGGAGATGAGATCCTCTAAGAATCTTCAACTCCTGAGAGGACACCACCCTCGCCCACCCCTTCGGGAGATCCATTCAACCTCAGGAGAAAGCTGCAGGCATTGCCATGACAACATAGACACTGAAGACCACTAGGGACCACTTGATGGGGTGAGGGGGGCGACTGTGATCAACCCTTCAAGGCAGCATCAGCAACAGGGTAAATAGAAGCTGGGATTTCCCTCAAACCAGACATCCAGTCACAACACCACCATCCCCAGGGCACAGGCCAGGCAGAGGCAAACATAACATTCTGATTATCATAAACCAAGATTTTAGCAGGAGATGACATTGTGTGTGCTCGGCAGTAGGCCCTGACTTTCCCAGACAACCAGGAACCAGAAGAACCATGCTCCACATCAAATGCCCGCTATCAGTGCCCATCACAGGAGCCACGTAGGTTATGGAAGGGATGGTGCTGAAGGACAGACTTAACATAATGCTACCCCCAAAGCAGGAGGGGCCACAAATAAGGTGCAGGTGCTGAACATAGAGACTTACTAGCTCTGAGACTTGTGACTGTGCCCTGAACCTGGAGGCAGCAGTGGTGCCTGGCAAAGGTCCATGAGGTGTCCTCCTGAATCAGGCTGTGGCTGCCCATGTGTCCTCTACTCATAGTGGTTCCAGGAGTAAAGGACTCCATTACCTTCTTAGTTTTCTTCTCAAATTGCAGGTATTGGACTTAACCACTCTTCCTTCAGCAAGCGACACAGTGTCATAGAACATGAATGCTGCAGCATGAAGACACCGAGCATGAGCAGGACCCCACAATGGAGAGTAAAGTACCAGCCCTTCTTCAGAGTGACTTCTTCAACCTCCCCAGGTATGCACAGGACAGCTGCTGCATGTAGTAACATTTATAGGATACTTAGTGTTTATGAGACATTCATAGAATGTCCTTGCATGCAGTTCCTAGGAGTAGGAGGAAAGAGCAAGTAAAAGATAGGAACATCCTAGAAAGTGAAAGCTAGGGGCCACTGGGATGGTTCATTGTGTAGAGGGCATAATTGGCATAGCTCAGTGGGTAGAGGGCTTGACATCCATCCTGACAACCTCAGTTCAATCCCTGGAATTGAAGTGGGAGGAGAGAAACAACTCCCAAGAGCCATCCTCTGACCTCTACATGTGCCGCATGGCAAGTAAATTGGTGTAATTTTTAAAGGGAGCAAGAGAGATCACTTGGTGGTTGAGTGCTTGATGCTTCTGCATCAAGTTCCCAGTACCCACTGAAGGGTCACAGCCATTTCAGTTCTTAGGATTCAGTGCCCTCTCTGGCCTGCAGGAGCACATACACTTATGTGCACATTCCCCCATCTCCCTGTAACACCTGATTTTGTGTTAACCCCAATTTTTTTAATGTGTACTGACCATTTGTATTGAAAACTTTTTTTTTTTGTCTAGCTCCACATTGACTCTTTTTAAGGGCAGAAACAATTACCTGACCCATCAGGTGAGTGCCATCAATGTCTCTTGTATAACTGGATAAAATCATTTAAATTTTTATTTTTATGGTGGCATAGAGCCTCTTGACAGTATTTGTTAAAATTTTTAATAGGCCAATCACTTTAGAACTGGCATAGCTGAGCTCACATCCCCAAAAATGTGACAGGCAGTCAATAAACTCAGAATAAGGTTTTGAAGGCCCTTGAAAGTTCTTAGACAGTTGTTCTCCTGTTTCTTTGTTAGGTAAAGCTTCCTACGCTTTACCACAGCTCAACATAAACAGCAGGATTGTAAGATATCTGTGCTGCTAAACCAGCATACTGTCTTTTACCAGTTAACATGTCAAGGTCACTCTGGGGGGAAACCCATATACAATCCTCCTGTATTTTACCTCTCCACAATAATTTTCTCCCAAAAGACAGGCTTGGCAAAGTTACCTTTTTTTTTTTTTTACTAACTTTATTATTAGTGTAATCTCCCTTTTTAAAGTTTATTTCTCTTTTATATTTCTTTTAGTACTCTTAACTTTCTTCTCCTTAAAACTCTTAATAGAACTCACAGATTTTATATCCTGAATGTCCTCAAAGGTTTTGTTCAAATTCTCTAACTGCTCTTTCACTTTATATCATCACTGAGAAGAGCATCTCTGACTAAGCGTCATAGTGAAAATCTCGCTATGGGAAATTCTTCTGGCCCTCACTCTTTTAGTGTTTTTACCTTTACCTGCTCCCAATCAGTAATATTAAAACCTCCTGTGTGTAGAAACCAGGGACTAAACTCTCACAAAAAATTAGGCAATTAACTACCTTATACTAAAGAAAATTGTATTAAGGAACTCTTGTGTTATCTTATTTTAATACCGGTGCCTTCCTTGCCTTGCTTCTCTAAAAGCACTATCAATTGGCCCTTTATCGGCCATCAATACTGAAACAGAATTACTTGCACCCATTACCAATACACCCTCATCATTTAATTTCTTACCTGCTGGCCAGCCTTCTGAGGGCGACCTCTCAGGGATCCCTACTTCCCGATCTTGCTGATGGGACTCCGACTGTAATTTCTGATCATCCCAGCTGGGCCTCCAATTGTAACACCCAATTCTGCGTTACCCCGTTGGTATAGCTTACATGCCACTGTAGCGTACATGAGTAGGTCAAGGGCCTGCAGATTGAAACAAGACACAAAGAGACCTGGCTCATTTGAAATGAGATCAGCTGAATGCAGAACGCCATTTATTTTACCTTGGGGAAATCCTTATATACCTCTCTGCTGTACGAGGATTTCCACCCAGGCAGGTGGGAAATTACCACACCAAAGATGGAGTCAACAATGCCCTACAGCTAATCACCAGGTGTGGCAGAGGGAGCACAGAAACAAACAATGTTTTAGCTTGCTGACTGGAAACTGTCCTCAAGATGAACCCCAAGAACAAGGTAGACACCAAGACCACCCAAACAAAAACAAAAAATTTCAAAACAACAAAACTCCACACCATCTTGTGTTGGTTCCACCCTGGTGGGGTCTCTCAGGTTTTTGCTTCACCCTTTGTCTTAGTCAGGATTATTATTGCTGCTATGAAACACCATAACCGAAAAAAAAATAGTAAGTTGGGAAGGAAATGGTTCATTTTGCCTACACATCTATAGTGCTGTTCATCATTGTAGGAAGTCAGGACAGGAACTCAAACAGTGCAGGAACCTGGAAGCAGGAGCTGTTGCAGCGGCCATAGAAGGGTGCTGCATACTGGCTTGCTCCCACTGTGATGATTCTGGTTTCTGTCAAGTTGACATAAAACCAGCCAGTATACCCCTAGTAAAGCTTGGCTGGCTGAATGCTGAGATCTTGCTTTCCCTGCCTTCTTATTCTTTAAATCAGCAGAAGAAAAAAGATTCATTCCTGTAACTGTCTAGCCTGTCCCAGCATAGACCAGCAAGACCCAACTACATCACAACCACACCCATGGCCCCTCTTTTCCCACCACTCTACAGTCCCTCCCTTGTCCCCTTTTCCTCACCTCCTAGGCCCAGCACTTCAGTCTCTGATGGAGACTGTCCTGGGAAGAACAGAACCCCCTCCTCTGGGAGACCCTCCAGCCCCATTATGCTTAACTCTGGATGGTCCCCGGGTTCTGGGACCTCTCCCCTTGGACTGCCCCAGCTCTACAGACATGGCCTGGGGGCTGGAGAGATGGCTCAGTGGTTAAGAGCATTGCCTGCTCTTCCAAAGGACTCAAGTTCGATTCCCAGCAACCACATGGTGGCTCACAACCATCTGTAATGATGTCTGGTGTCCTCTTCTGGCCTACAGACATATATGCAAACAGAATAGTGTGTCCATAATAAATAAATAAATATTTAACAAAAAAGACATGGCCTGCTGCTCCCCTTCACTTGTACCTCACTTCCCGGCTCTGCTATGTATAAGCACTAAATGATCTCTGCCACCTTTGTCTGTTCCCCTTTGCTCCTTGTCTGCCCTTCAGATGCTCTGCTGCATCCTCTGATCACAGCAGGACATGGCCCTTCTCCTGAACCAGCAGCCCACAGCAGCCCAGGTCATGAGGCCACCAGCAACTTGGGCCCAAGACTCAGGGCTCCTTCCTCCTTAAATGGTCAATTCAGGCTGAGACAGGCTGGCCTGCTGCTGGGTCTTTCTGCCCCTAGGCCTCAGTGCCTCTGAGCATTCCTGGGCCCTGTTCCTCACTGCAAACCAGCAGCAGCTGCTGCCTTCCTAGCCTTTCCTCTCCAGTCACAGCTGCTCCATTGGAGCAGCCTGGGTCTCACTGGGTTTCTGGTGTTCCTTGTGGTTTTCATCTCAGGAGTGGGGAAGTCTGCATGATTCACTTGTGGTTGCACCTGAGTTGTGCAGGCTGGCCTCACACTCTCCATGAGATTCTCCTGCTCCCCAAATGCTGGGATGACATGTGTGCTACCATGCTGGCTAGAAAATAAGTTCTATGAAAGACAGGCATGTGAGATCCTGGCTGCTTCAACATCAGGGGCACCAAAGTTGAGTGCCAAGACATCTTGGACTACGTCTAACCGTGGGGGTCTCCGTGACTGTCACCCTCAGGACAAGGCTATGTTAATAAAACTAGGCAGTAAGCAAACCTGTCATAGGTTACAAACAAGATTGCCAGGCTGGGGCCACTCAGTGCCAGAGTGCTCACTTGGCATTGTGAGGGCCCAAGTTTTATCCCTGCCATCACAGTAAAAAACACATCTACTGGGGATGTAGCTCAGTGGTTGGGTGATTGCCTAGCATATGTGAGGACCTGGGCTCCATCCCCAGGACTAAACGCCAACACCACAAAACCCCACCAGATCCAGCGATCACTGTCAACAATGAGTGCCTGAGTACAATTCTCATGACCCTATGGTGCAAGGAGAGAAACAATTCTCTCAAATTGTCCTTGACCCCTACATGCTCCTACCCCATCCGCACACACAGAAAGTGTAATTAAGAAAAACAAGAAGCAGGGCAGTTGCTGGCACACACCTTTAAACCTAGCATGTGGGAGACAGAGGCCAGTAAGTTTGAGGCCAGTTTGGCCTACAGAGCAAATTCCGGGACACCCAGAACTGCACAGAAATCCTGTTTCGCAAACAAAGCAAAGTAAAAAAGAAGAAGGAGGAGGAGGAGGAGGAGGAGGAGGAGGAGGAGGAGGAGGAGGAGGAGGAGGAGGAGGAGAAGGAGAAGAAGAAGAAGAAGAAGAAGAAGAAGAAGAAGAAGAAGAAGAAGAAGAAGAAGAAGAAGAAGAAGAAGAAGAAGAAGAAGAAAGAAATTGGGTCTGAAGAGCAGTTGCTGCTCTGAGTTTGTTTCCCAACACCCACACTGGGAGGCTTATATCTGTGTCCCTGTCCCACTGGAACCCATTCACCATGAGGACTGCATCTTCTTATGAGGAATGCAGATCTGACCTCCAGACCTACACCTTCAAGGGGCCTGTTCTGTGTCCATTCAAAGGTGAATTTTCAAGTGCCCCATCTGCCAGAAGGAAAGGAGTACCACTTAGAATAGAAACTGAAGAGGGTGTTCTTCACATACAGAACACAAGGCAAGTCCAGAGGTCCTACTTAGTATCTCCAGCTTAGGGGTGGTGTGAGTGGGCGTGGCTTCAAAACGTCCCTCTAATACCCCTCAGGCTTCAGAGCAAGCTAAATTCTTGAGTCCTAAGCTGGGAAGGAGCGCCCTGCTCTGTACCAGGAAGAGGTGCAACTACACACATCCGAGTCCTGGGGTGTACGCGAGGCCTGCTGGGGACTCAGAGAACAGGACAAAACCTGTGGCACTTCTATATTAGGCATGAAACTTGCAAAGGCTGGACCTGAAAAGCCACAGAATAACTGCTCCTAAGAGGGCCCAAAGAGGGGAAAGGAGGAGGAAAGAGCTCTAGCAGCCCAGGAGATGATGAGGTGCAGTCTCTGGAGAGTCACCTCCTCGTTCCTCCATTGGTTAAATACAGCACAGACTTTTCTGTCTCCTGCCCTGCAATTCTTGTGGTAGAACTTAGAGCACTAAGCATACATGCTGGGTAAGTGTTCCCATGGTGGAACACCATGGAGCCTTTTCCCCAGACAAATATCCAGTATGCTTCTCCAACAAGTGCAAAGTCTGGCTTGGACCTCCTTTCGAGTCCATCGGGTGGTAGAAGGGATTGCCCATGAGTGACCATGGAAGGAACGCCAGCTGAAGCAGCCTGTGGGGCACAGTAGGGCCATTGTCTCTCTAGCTCTTGTATCACCACTAACCTGGGTTTCAGGATACTCGGTCCCCATCTGGGAACAAACTGTCACTTTTCTTGCAGGGTTAGCTGTGTGAGACTCCATTCTCAGAGATTGCCCGATCACCATGACTCTCATAAACTGCATTATTTCCTCCACAGTCCCAGCCCCCCAAGGTACCCATCTTTTTCCATCTGCCTACAGTTAAGGTTGTGCGTGTGTGTGTGTGTGTGTGTGTGTGTGCACATGCTCTTCCATCTCCATTGCAGTCCCTTCTCTGCCTATTCCTTTTGACAACTTCCTCACCAATGACCATGATATTGCTGCTTCACCTTAGTTGGGGAAGGTTGCCTCCTCTGGGGCTCACAGCTGATGATCCTCTCTCAGATGTGGCCCACCCATGTCCAGCCTACCAGCACTTTTTTTTTTTTTTTTTTTTTTTTTGCTTTTTCGAGACAGGGTTTACTCTGTGGTTTTGGAGCCTGTCCTAGAACTAGCTCTTGTAGACCAGGCTGGTCTCGAACTCACAGGGATCCACCTGCCTCTGCCTCCCAAGTGCTGGGATTAAAGGCGTGCGCCTCCTACCAGCACTTTTTGTCTTTGAAGTCCCCAACCCACGTGTGCTAGGAAGCCCCTGCCCGGCTCATCATTCAGCCAGGGTCCCCCAGCCATGGCCTCCTCACAGAATAAGATAGCCTCTTCTCTTTTGCTCTTGTGGTCTTTCAGATCTGGACAGTGCCTACAGATCAAAATTTTACCCATGACCAGCATGGATCGCAAATACTCCAGAACTAAGAACTTTGCTATCCTAAGTGTGCTCCTGTGACCTCCCTCAACCCAGACTCCACAATGGCTAGTTGGACTGCGTCTTTCTGATGCTAAAGTCCAAATTCAGTAAAGTGGAGGCTGATTTGCAATAGGATCTTGTAGAGATCAGACGTTGAGGCCACATTGGAGTTAGCTGATCTCCTCATGGACAGCAAGGTATGGATAAAAGAATATTTCAAATACTTGGGTGGGATAGCAGGGAAATCAAGCCCTTTGAGCTCAAAAGTAGTGCCGACGTTGCTCATTTTTATGACTAATGCGCCCTCTAGTGGCTGACCTTGGTTGTCAACCTGACTGCAACGGAAATAAACACAAATGACTGGGTACAGTTGTGAGAGATTTTTTTTTAATTTATTTGATTTGGGAAGACACAATTCTATTCTAGGCCACAGGAATTATGTTGTCCCTGGCTCCTCACAGACTGACCACACAGAATGTAGTCACAAAGCCAAAGGGCACCCGAAACTTCCAGCCAGAACTCTCAGTGTGAGCCGTAGGTCTTTTGTCTATCTCACTCACTTATTGACACTTCTTCTCAGACACTGCCAATCTCCTCCTCTAGCATAAGCACTGCGTAGCCCACTGCTGTTTCCATCCTAGACAGACAGAATCCATATATTTTATTTTAAGAGGCAATAACCAGAAGTCTGTTCCCCAGCACCTTTGCTGGCCTTTTCTTTGGGGCATCATTTCCCCTTTTTTCTCCTGGGGCACAGATAGAGCCAGGCTCCACTCTGAATACAAACCATGGGCTGGTCAGACACCCGGATGATATCAGAGACTTTCCCCTAAGCAAGCATCCATGGACATCACCCTGGGTTGGCCTCTGATCAAAGAGATTATTGTTTCCAAGGCCACCAGGTAGTTGCTCCCTTGTCTGTTTCTTGAAGAGCAGTGTTTTTCCTTGTGCTCATGAACGCTTGTGATTCACTGTGTTAACAGGCAGTGTCTGGTGTCCAGAGGGGAGCTTTGCAGGGTTGATCAGTGTTTGGATTTTTGAAAAGTTTGTAAATTCAAAATTGGATACATTCAGAATGGAATCTGTGGTCCTTTATTAAAACAGCAGGTTCATGAAAGAGAAAATACTCAATGAGCTAGCAACCTTAAACTAGCTCAGTAGATATTATTAAAACAGCAGGTTTATAAAAAAAAAAAATACTAAATGAGCTAGCAATCTTAAACACTAGCTCAGTAGATATTATTAAAACAGCAGGTTCATGAAAGAGAAAATACTCAATGAGCTAGCAATCTTAAACACTAGCTCAGTAGATATTATTAAAACAGCAGGTTCATGAAAGAGAAAATACTCAATGAGCTAGCAATCTTAAACACTAGCTCAGTAGATATTATTAAAACAGCAGGTTCATGAAAGAGAAAATACTCAATGAGCTAGCAATCTTAAACACTAGCTCAGTAGATATTATTAAAACAGCAGGTTCATGAAAGAGAAAATACTCAATGAGCTAGCAATCTTAAACACTAGCTCAGTAGATATTTCATCCCTCTGATGTCATTACTTCATGCTAAATAATCCTGGTGGTTGATGTTTTTCCTACTTAGTTTGTGACTATTCTTTGTAAACCCCTATTGCTTTAGTCAGGTTTTCCAGAGACCTGAGACTAGAACTAGAGATATGTCACCTTGGTTTATAGATAAAATAATTTTGCCTATTGTCTAAATCTTGTGGAACGGCTGTTCCTGGTTGTAGAGGAGCAATTTAGACAACCAGGGATTTGGAGGTGTGACTACCTCCTCCAGACTGGTTAGATCAACCCTAAGTGACTTTGTGAAGGGTATGATGGTCCCTGTGAAAATAAGCAGATGATAGTGTTGCTTAGAGGAGTAACGCAATTGCTGGAGAGCACCAGGTGGAGGCAAAATGCACAAGGAGTCTGTGTGTACATCAATATGTGTTGGACTCAACAGATAAATAAATAGATGCTTCCTGGGGAGCAAAGTGTCAAGAACTGCTTCTCAGGTACAGAGAGGAAGAGGGAGGACTCCCTCTGTCATGAAAATGTCTTTTAAGTCTTGTCTTAAACAAAATGGGTTCTCTTTAAACTAGTAAGCTCCTGTAAGAAGTCTGAAGTTCTCTGTTGCAGTGAGTTCTAGCACTTAGAGTTAATGAAGTATTGCACCGTATCCAGTCCTGCACCCTTCCTCATGTACTAACCTCTTCTCCTTCTTGAAGCACTGATGATACAGATTAATCCAGCCCTGGAAAAGGCAGAATTGAGAAAACCTTCTTATGGGAGGTAAGGAATTCTTCTTGATAACAGGAAAATAAATTTCCTCTCAGTGGGGTTGAGGAAGTGGCAGAGCCCCTGATGTGGATTGAGCCAACAACAGAGGCCATGTGTCTTGGTGAGTAGTGTGCCTTTGCAGATTTGGATTGGGAGAGGGGACACAAAGCTTTCCTCTTTTGCCAGGCAAATTTCAGAGGGTTTTGTGGACGTGTTTCTTCCCAATGACTGGTTTATTCTTGTCAAGCTGTGTCTGGAATAGATCTGACTTCTGAGACTCTAGTCGAGTCAGAGAGTAAATGTGTGGAGGTGGGTGACAAACCAGGGCTTTTCAAAGCTCAGCTATAACAGAGGAGTAGAAGTTTGACTGGCTTTGCCTTTCTCTGACTTTGTTTTTCAGTGCTTGGTATTAAACCTAGGCTTTGTAAATGTTAGATAAGGGTCTGGAGAGATTGCTCAGCAGTTGAGAGCACTGACTGCTCTTCCAGAGGCCATGAGTTCAATTCCCAGCAAGCACATGGTGGCTCACAACCATCTGTAATGAGATATGGTGCCCTCTGCTGGCCTGCAGGTATACATGCAGACAGAACACTGTATACATAATATTTATTTATTTAAATAAATCTTTAAAAAATGTTAGATAAGTGCTCTCCCAATAAACTATATTCCCAGGCCTCCATGGGAACTGTATAAACATATTTTCAATTTGGAGTGAGTCTTCGGGCCTGCAAGTGCAGTGGTCTGAGAATGGTGCATTTAGGCGGATACATTTCAGTGTTTAGTCCTTCCTTGTGCAAGTGTTTGGGAAGGTGTGACCTTGAGGGAGGTGTGTCACTGGGAGTAGGCTTTAAGGTTTCAAAAGCCCTCGTCATTTGTCGTTCTCAGTTACTTCTCTCTGGCTCCTGCTTGTGAACCAAGTTGGTACAAGCTTTCAATTATTGCTCCTCCACGTGCCTTCCTGCTGCCATGCTCACCACCATGATGGTTATGGAATCATGAGCCCAGAATTAAATGGTTTCTGTTTTTGAGTTTCATTGGTGCCAGTGCCTTATCACAGCAATGGAAAAGAAGCTAAGGCAGAGGTGAAGCACTAACCACCAAGCTTGATTATCACACAATAGAAAAGAAACTAAGGTAGCAGGTGAAGGCGCTAACCACCAAGCTTGATTATCACAGCAATGGAAAAGAAGCTAAGGCAGAGGTGAAGGCGCTAACCACCAAGCTTGATTCCTAAAACCTGGAGGTGGAAGGAGAGGACAAACTCCCACAAATTGTCTTCAGACCTGCACACGTGCCTCATGACATATATGCACCTATACATATATAAACAAATCAATAAATTTAAACAAGACATATTTTAAAAATTGTCTTAAAGGACTTTAGGGCATTTGAGTGTTGAGAGTAATATTTAAATAATCTTTTGACCTTAGAACAAAACATATGACTAGTTACATACGGTGCATTTGGGTTTCTCAGTAATATCTGTAGTTTTAGCATATGGATCTTTATCTGCTCAGCACATTTATCTCTATTAATGATAAACTATAGTTTTAAATTCTGCTTATACATTTTTATAGTTAAATAATATATGGTTGTATTTATCATGTGGTCCAATATGGCATGCATGTGTCCCGCATGGGTGATTAAGTGTGAGTGGTTGTCATATCTCTCCTCTCGCCTCATACATTTGCTATTTCTATGTTGTCATAGCACCATCAGTCCACTCTGTTATTTCGAAATAATTAATCAGCTGTTGTCATTCTTAATGATCTTATTGTTCTATGTTATATGGGCTCTCCATATGTAGACTCAGGTCCTGGGGATCTGATTCTTTCTTCTACTTTCATGTGCACGAAAAATTCATGTGATGCACAGATACACATGCAGGCACAACACCCGTACACATAAAAATGAAGTCATAAGGTAATAGAAACGATTAAAATTATTGTTGTAAATGCTATCCATTTTTAGATACAATATTTCTAACAATGAAATTACTATTCCATTCTTCCAAAATAAGAAAAGCAATATTATGACTGTTTTCATGATTCTGATACTATTAATACTTCAAGAAACATAATTTATATATTTTATAGTATTTATTTTGAATGAATGCTTCAACATAATTATTCACTGAAAAATGTAGTAACCTTTCATAAGGGATTAAGTCGTACACAAGTTAGTTCACATTAATTTTAAGTGTACCACAAGAACATAAATGATCATTTTCCTGACCCCTTATTTTCCTAGAATATAAATAGTTGTAATCTTTAGCTAACTTCACTGCCCAGGATCAACTATATGATAGACAATCCAGACCATTTAGACACTTTTCTTTTTTGCTTTTTTGTTTTATCCTTATTTATTTTCCCCGTTGATTTTGTGAGACAGGGTTTCTATGTAACTTTGGAGCCTGTCCTGGAACTAGCTCTTATATACCAGGCTGGCCTCAAACTCAGAGATCTACCTGCCTCTGCCTCCTGAGTGCTAGGATTAAAGGTGTGTGTCACTACCACCCCACTCAAAAAGGTGATTTTTAATTTGCACCATGGCTGAATAATTACAATATGACTTTTAAATATTCTCTACCAGAGTTACTTTAAAACAAACTTACCAATCAATAAAATGTTATTATTACCTGTTAAGTAAATATGCCATTTCAAAGATTCTGAAGTGAGAAGTAAAATCATGAGAATTAAATGGGAAAAATAGTGGTGACAAAGCAAATTTATTAAGTAAATAAGGATGTTGATTTATTAGTGTAATGAAAGTCTCAGTTATAAAAATGAATATTTCTGGTGATTACACCATCCTGTATGACAAAGCAGAGACAGACGAAATCTTCCGAGAGTTGGAGCAAGAAGTGTATGTAGTATTTTACTGGTGCACGGGCCAAGGTCCAACTATTTGGAAAGTGGCACAGCATTCCCAGGAAGCAGGCAACCTACAGAGATGCTGGACTGACATACACCTTCTCTGGCCTTACATTGACACCAAAGCCCTGGATTCCAGTTCTAGAGCGTGTTCGACATCTGATCTTCCGGGTGACAGGGCAGACCTTCAACTTTGTGCTCATTGACAGGTACAAAGATGGTTGTGATCACATCCGGGAACACAGGGATGATGAAAGAGACCTGGGAGTCCCTTCACATCTGTCTCCTTTGAGGCCTGCAGAGACTTCCTCTTCCAGCACAAAGACTCTCGAGGGAAGAGACCCCGGCAGACAGTGGAGGTAGTCAAGCTGCAGCTGGCCCATGGAAGCCTACTGATGATGAACCACTGCACCAATACCCACTGGTACCACAGTCTCCCCATCCGCAAGAAGGTCCTGGCTCCTCGGGGCAACTTGACTTTTCAGAAAATTTTACCTACTAAGAAATAAAATATTTTCTGTTAAAAAAATGAACACTTCTGTTATAAAATATGAATGTTTTATTTACTTTTCTATTGCCATAACAAAACATCATGACCAAGGCAACATATATAAGGAACTTTTATAATGTAGGTCTCATGGTTCCAGAGGGTTAGAGTCTATGACTATTGTAGAAAGGAGAATGACATCATGAAGACAGGCATGATGTTAAAGCAGTAACTAAGACCTTACATCTTCAGACACAAGCTTAAAGCAGAGACAGAGTGTGAACACTAACTAGAAATGGTATGGGACTTTAAAATTTCAAAGCCTAGGGCTGGAGAGATGGCTCAGAGGTTAAGAGTATTGCTTGCTCTTCCAAAGGTCCTGATTTCAATTCCCAGTAACCACATGGTGGCTCACAACCATCTGTAATGGGGTCTGGTGTTCCCTTCTGGCTAGCAGGCAGACACACAAACAGAATATTGTATACATAATAAATAATTTTTTAAAGATATATTTATTTATTATGTATACAACTTTCTGCCTCCATGTATACCCACATGCCAGAGGAGGGCACCAGATCTCATTACAGATGGTTTGGAGCCACCATGTGGTTGCTGGGAATTGAACTCAGGACCTCTGGAAGAGCAGACAGTGCTCTTAACCACTGAGCCATCTCTCCAGCACCCATAAATAAATATTTTTAAAAAAAATAAAAAAATTCAAAACCTACCCCCTAGTGACACACGTCCTCTTAACAAGACCACACCTTCTCATTCTTCCCAAACAGGTTCACCATCTGAAGACTAATCATTGAAATATCTGAGCCAATGGGGGCCTGTTCTCATCCAAATAATACAATGAATATTATTATTGTATTTAATTGCAGGTCTTGCTTAATAGAAAAAGTGAGAAGCAAGAAAATGATTATTGGGGGGCTGGAGAGATTAGCTGGCTCAGCAGATAAGAGCACTGACTGACATTACAGAGCTCCTGAGTTCAATTCCCAGCAACCACATGGTGGTTCACAACCATTTATAATGAGAACTGATGCTCTATTCTGGCATGCACTCATAACTAAAAAAAAAATACAGGGGCTGGAGAGATGGCTAATGGTTAAGAGCAGGCAGCATTGCCTGCTCTTCCAAAGGTCCTGAGTTCAATTCCCGACAACCACATGGTGGCTCACAACCATCTGTAATGAGGTCTGGTGCTCTCATTACAGACAGACTATTGTATACATAATAAATAAATAAATAAATAAATAAATATTAAAAATACATAAATAAAAAAATTAAAGAAAATGAAGACTAACTTAAGAGGTAGGGAGAGGCAATAGCATGAAGTCCCCTCCTGTGAGGCCTCAGGTCACCAGGTCAATAAGAGACCACATGTGGAACTTGTGAAAACTCGTTCTGGTGCTCACAAAAGTGGTGGCATGTTGGAGGCTTGCCAGAGCACCTCTCTTCCCCAGGGACAGAGTACTCCTCGAACATTTAGTTCCTAGGTCTCTCGAACCTCAATGAACAGTACCTCACACAATGAGGGGTCAACACTTCGGCTGCCAAGCTTCTATGACAACATGCTACTACCATTTCTCCAGTCTCAAGTGGGCACATATTCAGGATACTCGGTCTGTCCCGCAGTAGGTTCTTACCACCCTCCAGTTTTCCAAGATGCCACAATGAAGCACCTATCTGCTCTTCTTCCTGGCACACTCATCTTTGTCAGTATAACGAAAACAGATAACAATCTATTTTTTCTCCTAGCAACCTGCCTTCTCATTTCCCTCAAGGAACAAATGCCTGAGGTCTCCAGCATGGCAGTTAACTGCATATCTCTCCAACCACAAGCCCCATTGAGGGTGAGTCCACCAACTCCCAGCCCTTCCCTCCCACACACCACTCATGCCTCCAGGAAGCAGCCAGATATGAACCGGTGTGAGTCTGGGATGTTTGGGTGAAAGCTTCGCCTCAGTCCCTGGAATCCATGTACCAAAAGAGTCTGGTATGTTTGACGGAAGTTTCATCCCAAACCCCCTCTGCTGGGAGTTTCCTCAGTCCAGACTCCACCTCTGAGGAAGCCCACCAAATGATGACTCCCTCCCCAGAGATGCTCAAGACCACTCCCACGGGGTATTTAAATTGTACCCCAAAAAATAAGCACATGGTTCTCTGTTCTTTGTGCACTTAGGAAAATAATAAAGAGATGAGCACTTACTGCTTCTTTTTTTTTTAGATTGTTTATTTTTCTTGAAGAGGCAAGATGCTGTTTTGTCATTGAAAGAAGGGGTGCATTCTCTGATCTGTTGTGGACTTTATTGTCCAGGAACAGTGTATAATTTAAGACAAAAATTTAAAAATGCATGTTTTCTGAAAACATGAGATGATGTTGAATAAAATAAGTTTGAAAAACACTCCATATGTTGTCCATTTCTTTTTTTTAGATTTATTTATTTATTAGGTATGCAGTGTTCTGGCCACATATATACCTGCTTGCCAGAAGAGAGCACCAAAAAAATTATTGTTAAAAATTTATTTTTTATGTTATTAGAAACATTAAAAGTAAATAATCGAAAAAGTGTGTACTTTGCTTGTTCCTTTAAATTATAAATCATACTTTGTGTAAAGAAATATATATATATATATATACATTAGAGATTAATTGGGATATATACAAAGAACTCCAAAGAACAAATAATCCAATAAAAAATGGGGTGTAGACCTAAACAGAGAACGCTCAACAGATGAATCTAAAATGTCTGAAAGACACTTAAGGAAATGCTCAACATCCTTAGTCATCAGATAAATGCAAATCAAACCAGTCTGAGAATGGTCAAAATTAAAAACATGGATGACACCTCATGCCTGATGGGTGCTGGTGGGAGTGCAAGCTGGTACAGCCGCTTTGGATATCAATATGGCAATTTTTATTTGTTTGCTTTTGTTTTTTGTTTTTTTTTTTTTTTTTTTTTTTTTTTTTTTTTTTTTGAGACAGGGTTTCTCTGTGGCTTTGGAACCTGTCCGGGAACTAGCTCTTGTAGACCAGGCTGGTCTCGAACTCACAGAGATCCGCCTTCCTCTGCCTCCCGAGTGCTGGGATTAAAGGCGTGCGCCACCACCGCCCGGCTGGTTTTTGTTTTTTGAGACAGGGTTTATCTGTAGCTTTGGAGCCTGTCCTGGAACTAGCTCTTATAGACCATGCTGGCCCTGAAATCACAGAGATACGCGTGCCTCTGCTCCCCAGGGTTGGGATTAAAGGTGTGCGCCACCACCACCACCACCCATCATTATGGCAATTTCTTAGAAAATTGGGAAACAGGCTGGAGAGATGGCTCAGAGTTTAAGAGCACTGACTGCTCTTCCAAAGGTCCTGAATTAAATTCCAGCACCCACATGGTGGCTCACAAGCACCATTAATAAGATCTGGTGCCCTCTTCTGGCCTGCAGGGATACATACAAGATACAGGCAGAACAGTGTATACATAATAAATAAATCCTTCTTAAAAATTAGGAAAACAACCTACCTCAAGACCCAGCAATACCATTTTTGAGTATATACCCAAAATGATACTCAATCCTGCCTGGTCCCACCCAAAGGATATTCCTACCCAAAAGATGCTCAAGGCCAGCCTGATCTACAGAGTAAGTTCCAGGACTGCCAGGACTGTTTCTCAGAGAAACCCTGTTTTACAAAATGTAAAAAGAAAATCGAGTAAGATGAAGCAGAAGACAAAAAAAAAATACATGGAAAAAGCACGTGAAATACCCATAGATACAATGGCACAGTTGTATAAGTCCCATAAAATGTACAACATCAGAGACCATAATACATATGCAAAACATTTGAGAGAAAGAGAAAAAAGAACAAAATGCCCAGACAAATCATTATGAGACAAGCAACCTGCAAAATGCCCCTGAGTTCTTTTTGTCTTGGCCATCTACTGCTGGGCATGGGGTGTCTCCTTAACAGTGGTTGTTATATACAGTGATACTCTGCAGAAACAACTAGTTTTTACTTTGTGAGTGGTATGGTGGTTTGAAAAAAATATCCCCTGTCTTAGTTAGGGGTTCTACATGAAAAGACACCATGACCATGCCAACTTTTTAAAACGAAAACATTTATTTATTAGAAACATTTTCAAATGTTTAGTCCATTATCATGGCAGGAGCATGTTGGCATACAGACACACATGGTGCTGGCTACATTTTGATTAGAAGGCAGCAGAAAGTGGATGGACACAAGGCTGAGTCTTGGCCATACTTCCTCCAACAAGGCCAATCTAATGCCTTAATCAGGGTTTCTGTCACTGTGAAGAGACAACACGAGGCTTGTCCTGGATATTAATGGTCACTCTACTGGAGAACAGTGGTTATATCTCTCCTAGCAGGTCTAAGTTACAATTCCGTTTTTAACCTTTATAGTAGTGTCTAAAAAGTGTATTTATGTATTAAATCATTTATTAATTTTTAAAATTATGAAAAATTAAAATATCAGATAAAGCAACAGTTACAACATCAAAGTTGACAAAACAAACCAGCAGTAGGCAAAGATCCCAAGAGAAGGCACAAGGACCAGAGCCACACTCATTGACACACTCTGAAATTGCATGAGCTTTGCTCATGCTTATTTATAGGACTTAGTTATCTTGGTATCCACCATTCCCTCAGTATCATAAACTATTTTCCAACTCCTCTTTCATGGGGTTCCCTGACCTCTAAGTTCTTGGATTTCATGGAGATATCCTCTCACTCTCTGTGCAATTCCTGGCTGTGGGTCTGTGTTTGTTCCCATCTGCTGCAGGAGGAAGCCTCTCTGATGATGGCTGACCAAGGAATTCATAGATGAGTATACAATATCATTAGATTCACTTTATCAATATGTTTCTTTTTGTTTTCTTTTAGACCAGCATTAATTCATTTTCCAATAAGTTCATACACTGTTGGTTGATGGAGGGTAAGTATATAATTGTGTTGTGGCTCCCTCTTCTGGCCAAAGGTTGTTATGTGCTTGTCCTGTGAAAATGATGTTCATACCAGGTACTGTGTAACATACCACCTGTTTTAGGAAAAATTTGGTGCACCTGAGCAGTGTCTTCTCCCACATTTGCCTTGGCCCACAAGAAGACAAGTTTCCTCTCCCAAAAAGAAACCCAACCTTAACCCTAAAAGAAAGGCACATTTGTTCTCCATTGAGGATCATGCTGACCCCTGTACCTGGCAAAAATCCAAATGTCTTTCAGATCTTTGAAAAATCTAGGGAAACCAGGTGGCTGAATATCATTAGACAGATCAGGCCAGGGTCTTCTGTCTAGTCCAATGTGACACTGTTCTCCAAATACCCAACTAAAAGTTATGTTAGAATTGTAGTCATTATCCTGAATCCCACAATCAATGGTATATGTTATACTGAATAAATAGGATCATGATTGTTTGTGATTGTAGGACACCAAAGAGAAATCAGCTGCTGTGGTGATGCCCACTATTAGTTGGAGAACTCGAGGAGGAGGATAGAGGCAAGCAGGTATCAGGGAGTAGGACATCCTTGTCCACATAAATAGCTCTAGGCTAAATTCATATGAAAGAAATCTGTTCCAAAATACATTTTTCAGTAATTGACACCCAAGATGAACATGTCATTGCATATATTATACTGTGTGTCCCTTCTGCCTGTAGAGTGAGAAATCAAACTTTATCATGCTAAGAGAATGGTTATGACAAACTCAGAAATCCGAGCAACCAGGAAGATAAGAACAAAAGGGGCTGTAGAGATGGCTCAGATTTTAAGAGGACTGGCTGCTCTTGCAGAGGTCCTGTGTTCAATTCCCAGCAACCTCATGGTGGCTCACAGCCATCTGTAAATGAGATCTGGTGCCCCCTTCTGGCCAGCAAGCATACAGACAGAACACTGTATACATAAGTTCAAGGAAGCTTGGTCTACAAAGTGAGTTTCTGAACAAGCAGGACTGTTACACAGACAAATCCTGTCTCCAAAAAAATAAAACCAGGGCTGCAGGATGGCTCAGGGCTCAAGGACATTGGGCTGCTCCTCCTAAGGACCTGGTTTCAATCCCTAGCACCCAAAAGGCAGTTCACAATTGTTTATAATTCCATTTCCAGGGGACCGGACACCCCTGGGAAAAAAACATAGCACAGTTTTTTAAAAAAATATGATTGTTTTGGAAGCCAAAGTAGCTAATCTCATACTATTACTAAGCAAAAACAGAACCACAACCAAAACAAACACCCAGTTAGGGCTTGAGAGATGGCTCCACAATTAAGAGAATATACTGTTTTTCAGTAGGACCCGGGTTTATCTCCCAGTACTTACATGGCAGCTCACAACTGTCTCTAAGTCCAGTCCAGGGGAATCCAACGTCCAACACTGTCTTATAGATATACATGCAGGCTAGACACCAATGTACATGAAACTATAAAGTTCATTAAAAAGAAAATATTAGGGTAGAAAGTCTCCATTTACTTTGTTTAGATCTATAACTAAGTTATAGAGTATAAGTTAGATATCCTTAAAAGTAGATTTGAAAAATTAACTTTTAAATTCAAAATAAGAAGTGTATAGGTACACTTTACTACTATGTAAAACTGAAAAAAGGACACTGGGTGATGGTGGCAGACACCTTTAATCCCAGCACTCAAGAGGCAGAGGCAGGCAGATTTCTGTTACTCTGAGACCAAAGTGGCCTACATGGAGATAGTTACAGGACAAGCTCCAAAGACACAGGTACAAAACACAAAACAAAACAAAACAAGAAAAGATTTTAAAAAAAACCTAGCTGTTTAGTGACTTGCTGGTCTCTGAATATCCATGCAGAGGGAGTTCTCTATCAGTTATGGTGAGCACCTTTGCCTACCATTTCCCATCAAGCAATTCTTTCCATGCAAATTAGGCTATTGCTGATAATTCTGATTGGCTGCATGCTCTGACAATTTTGTGGCCCTAGTTGAGTAAATAAAAATTCTGGGTTTTCTGCCCGGAATGCTTCTAATAACTTAGTTGAAGCTTGGATATGTGTCTAATGTGCTTTCACCCTCCACCATCACTTTATTATTTTCTGTCTATAAATGTTTTGCCCTTTTTTTGTCAGTGGGTGAACCACATGCTTGCCCAGGCTGGGCTTGATCTCACAGAGATTCAGCTGTCTGCTCCTCCCAAGTGCAGGGATAAAAGGCGTGAGCAACCACCACTGGCTTTGCTTGTTTGTTTTTTTTTGTTTGTTTTTTTTTACATATCACCAAGCCCAGCCCAGAAGCATTTTTATCCCTTGAGACAGTGTTTCTCTGGGGCACAGCTGTAATGAAACTAGATCTGTAAACCATGCTGGCCTCAAATTCCACCTGCTCCTGCTTCCCGAGTGCTAGGATTAAAGGCATGCACAACCAGTGCTCAGAAACACGGGGATCCAGAACACTTTATCCCCAGCATTCTAGGACTCATTAATTACACCAGGCCAAATTTCAAATCAAAGATCTCCCTTCCTTGGCCTCCTCAGTGTTTGGATTAAGGCATAGCTACCACACCCATCCCAGGAAATATTTTAAAAGGAATGTGAGTAAAGTCTTGAAAACCCCTCCCACCTTTGTGACTAAGCAATCACAGTGAGATTTGCTTTGCCTTAAAATGTTATCAACAGATGTTATCAAAGTACTTAACATTTGACCAGTAAGTTCACCAACACCTGATTCTACCTAGCACTTCACTATCAACTGAAGGCTACTGGAAGGAGTGTGTGGTCTCTCAGGGAGCATATGCCAATCACCAAAGATGTCTTCCAGGGCAACGATTCAGGTAAGATACATGCATATATTGATTGCTGTAATATCTCATCATAAAATTTCTGAGGCAGGTGAAGTGTCTGCCTGCCTGATGACTTAATTTGATCATTTATTTGTTTATTAGTATTTTTGCCTGCCTGTCTGCGAAATTCTCAGTGTGTCTGGAAGTAGTTTCCCATGCCAGTGCTTTCAAGGGTAACTTTCCGGTTTCTCTTCTTTCTGGTTCCGCGTCTTTCAAGTTTATTCGATTTTATATGGTTTTTAAACTGGAATTCATTTTATCTGCTATGCAGCAAATACTATGGATTGTGTGTGTGTGTCTATGTTAGTTTAGGTGTAATGACCGAGCATCTGTATATTCAGTGCTCTGATCCTTTCAAATGGTTGTGAAGGGAGCCCTAGCCTAGAACCCCATGCTGCTGGGGTTCTATTTAGGAAGTGGTTCCCTGTGGCAATGTAGACCAAGCTGGCCTCGAACTCACAGAGATCCGCCTGCCTCTGCCTCCCGAGTGCTGGGATTAAAGGCGTGCGCCACCATCGCCCAGCCAAGCCACCACATTTTTTTCTTATCCGTTCTTCAATCGAGGGGCATTTTGGTTGTTTCTAGGTTCTGGCTATGACAAAGGTGCTGTGAACAAAGTTGAGCACGTGTCCTTGTGGCACGATTGAGTATCCTGTGGACATATACCCAACAGTGGTATGACTGGGTCTCGAGGAAGGTTGTTTCCTACTTTTCTGAGAAATCCCCACACTGATGTCCAAAGGGGATGAACCAGCTTGCGTTTCCACCAGCAATGCAGGAGTGCTCTCTCTCTTCCACACCACCTCTCCAGCATAAGTGGTCATCGGTGTTTTTGATCTTGGCCATTCTTACCGGTGTAAGATGGAATCTCAGAGTTGTTTGGATTTGCATTTCTCTGATGGCTAAGGATGTTGAACATTTCCTTAAGTGTCTTTCAGCCGTTTTAGATTCCTCGGTTGAGAGTGTTCTGTTTAGGTCTGTACTCCATTTTGTGAATTGGATTATTTGTTCTTGAGATGACCAATGTCTTGAGTTCTTTGTATATTTTGGAGATCAGATCTCTGTCTGATGTGGGGTTAGTGAAGATCTTTTCCCATTCTGTAAGGCCGTCGTTTGTCTCGTTGACCATGTCCTTTGCTTTTCATAAGCTTTTCAGGTTTAGGAGGTCCTGTTAATATATTAATTGTTTCTCCTCAGTGTCCTTGCTGCTGGGGTTCTATTTAGGAAGTGGTTCCCTGTGTCAATGCGTTCAAGTGTACTTCCCACTTTCTCTTCTGTGTATGAGGTTCGGTGTGGCTGGTTTTATGTTGAGGTCTTTGATCCATTTGGACTCGAGTTCTGTGCGTGGAGATAGATATGGGTCTATTTTCATTTTTCTACATGTTGCTATCCAGTTACGCCAGCACCACTTGTTAAATATGCTTTCTTTTTTTCTACTGGATATTTTTGGCTTCTTTATCAAAGATCAGGTGTTCGAAGATGTGTGGCTCGATATCCAGGTCTTTTGTTTGGTTCCATTGGTCCTCCTGTCTGTTCTTATGCCAGGCAGGACCAGCCTGTTTTCAGAACGTTAGCTTACAGAGTGTTCTTTCAGGTGGGGCACAGAAGAGGTTAACTACGGTACCTTAGTTCTGCCTTTCTAGCAGATCGGAGCTCAGCTGACAGGAATCCAGTAGAGATGGTGTCAAGGTTCACACTGACACTAACAGCTGTAACTTGAGCAGGATTTGTGATCCCCATGAAATTTGCAATGAATTGCAGCAAATCTGTGCCACTCGAACTTGCTCAGGCTCAGTTTCTGAACATACAGATGTTTGCAATGATCACTGGCTTCAGGATTTTTGTTTGTTTGTTTGTTTTGTTTTTCCACGAGACAGGGTTTCCCTGTAGCTGAAGTTTAATGGCCTGGTGTTTTTGTGACTTACTGCTTCAAAGAACTTCTCCATTTCTTTATCCCTAAGGGAAAAGAAATATAATCACTAAATACTTCTTAAAAAACATTCTTCCTTGAAATATATAGACCACTGAGAATAATCCTTGACAGAATGGGAATACAAAATCCTTATCAAACCACTTTCAGATTCAATTGAACAGAAAACATGTTGTTCTGTACTGAAGCTCTGAGGTCCCATCTTACGAATAGGCTGTTTAGGACCAACTTGAAGACATCTGGAAAGAAGCTGTGTAATGACATTCCTCCTAAGACTCACTTCCAAGTTTTAGCACTTTGTAGATAATACACATTTAAGCATAAGGGTACCTACCCATTTTCTCATTCAAGTAATGTTCTCATCATTCAGTGATTTCTCCTCCCTTTTACTTTTGGGAAGTGGTATGATTAGATCAGGAAAAGAAGGATGTGTGTGGCAAGTCAGTGCCCGCTCAGAGTCCCACACACATTTGAGGACAGAACAGAGAAAGAAGATTGGACGGGCGGGGGGCAGGGGGGAGGATTCTGCTGAATGAAATTAGAGTTATGGGATGGCTGCCAGCTATCTCTTGGCTTCTGTAAGTACAGGAACTCAACGAAGACAGAGACATGCCAGATGGGAGGTTTTTGTAAAAATCTGAACTGAACTGAATAGAAACTGGCTATTGCATGTGAGTGTTTTCAGAGTTATGTCTGAGGAACCTTCTACTTAA
>CADCXT010004084.1:0-15242 GCA_902806775.1 Microtus agrestis
CTTGGAAAAGACCATTGTTTTTGGCCTTTGAATTTAGCAAAGGCAAATATCCAGGAATCAATCTTAAAATTATCAATGAGTCTACTGTTTAGTATAAGAAACCTTGATCATAGTCAAAATTTTCTTAAACCATTTTCCAGATTCTATCCTGTCCTTTTATATCAGACAGGCTACTGGTTTAAATTAAGAGCATAATATCTTAACTAGCAAAACTGATAAGATTTAGCCATAAGCCTCATTTTTATAAAACTGTTGTAGAATAAGTTTTACATTTAATATACACACTTGCCCTAGCTGAATTATAATATACTGTATTTGTTGATTATTGTATACTTTATCTGTTGATTTATACTTTACCTGCTTGAGTACCTGTTAGGCAGCTGTTTTAAGTTCTCTATTGGAAACTGTTTTTTGTAAGAATTTTACCTAGCAGCTCAAGGTCTCCCATAAGAATATTATCACTAGAGCTTTAACCATTGGACATCCAACCAAAAGTTTGTAAGCTATCCCTTTTTTTTTAGTTTTTTTTATATTGGAAAAAAGAAATTTCTGCCTCCTCCCCGCCTCCCATTTCCCTCCCCCTCCTTCCACTCATCCCCGCCTCCCCCCTCTTCCCCCTCCTTATCCAGACCGAAGTGCAGTCAGGGTTCCCTGCCCTGTGGGAAGTACAAAGTCCTCCCCCTCAATCCTGGTCTAGGAAGGTGAACATCCGAACTGACTAGGCTCCCACCAAGCCAGAACATGAAGTAGGATCAAAACCCTGTGCCATTGTCCTTGGCTTCTCAGCAGCCCTCATTGGGTTCACCTTCTTATTTAGCATCTTTAGTATCACAGAATATAGACTCAATGACCACAATTTGTGACTAGAAACCAATTATGAGTGAGTACACCCCATGTTCCTCTTTTTGGGTCTGGGATACCTCACTCAGGATAGTGTTTTCTATTTCCATCCATTTGCATGCAAAATTCGAGAAGTCATTGTTTTTACTGCTGAGTAGTACTCTAATATGTAAATATTCCACACTTTCTTCATCCATTCTTCCACTGAGGGACATCTAGGTTGTTTCCAGGTTCTGGCTATAACAAACAATCCTGCTATGAACATAGTTGAACAAATGCTTTTGTCATGTGATAGGGTATCTCTTGGGTATATTCCCAAGAGTGGTATTGCTGGGTCCAGAGGTAGGTTGATCCCGACTTTCCTGAGAAACCGCCACACTGATTTCCAAAGTGGTTGCACAAGATTGCATTCCCACCAACAATGGATGAGGGTACCCCTTCCTCCACAACCTCTCCAGCAAAGACTATCATTGGTGTTTTTGATTTTAGCCATTCTGACAGGCGTAAGATGATATCTCAATGTTGTTTTGATTTGCATTTCCCTGATCGCTAAGGAGGTTGAGCATGACCTTAAGTGTCTTTTGGCCATTTGGAATTCTTCTGTTGAGAATTCTCTGTTCAGCTCAGTGCCCCAATTTTTACTTGGGTTATTTAGCGTTTTAAAGTTTAGTTTCTTGAGTTCTTTATATATTTTGGAGATCAGGCCTTTGTCTGTTGCTGGGTTGGTGAAGATCTTCTCCCATTCAGTAGGTTGCCTTTTTGTCTTAGTGACAGTGTCCTTTGCTTTACAGAAGCTTCTCAGTTTCAGGAGGTCCCATTTATTCAATACTTCCCTTAATGTCTGTGCTTCTGGGGTTAAACATAGGAAGCGATCTCCTGTGCCCAACTGTTGTAGGGTACATCCCACTTTCTCTTCTATGAGGTTCAGTGTGTTAAGATTGATATTGAGGTCTTTGATCCATTTGGACTTGAGTTTTGTGCATGGTGATAGATATGGGTCTATTTTCATTTTTCTACAGGTTGAAATCCAATTGTGCCAGCACCATTTGTTGAAGATGCTTTCTTTCTTCCAATGTATATTTTTAGCTCCTTTATCAAAAATGAGGTGTTTATAGGTTTGTGGGTTAAAATCCGGGTCTTCTGTATGATTCCATTGATCGAGTTCTCTGTTTTTATGCCAGTACCACACTGTTTTCATTACTGTAGCTCTGTAATAGAGTTTGAAGTCAGGGATGGTAATGCCTCCAGAAGTTCCTTTATTGTATAAGATTGTTTTGACTATCCTGGGTTTTTTGTTTTTCCATATAAAGGTGATTATTGTCCTCTCAAGATCTGTGAAGAATTTTGATGGGATTTTGATGGGAATTGCATTGAATCTATAAATTGCTTTTGGTAGAATTGCCATTTTTACTATGTTGTTCCTCCCAATCCAAGAGCAAGGGAGGTCCTTCCATTTTCTGGTATCCTCTTCAATTTCTTTCTTCAATGCCTTAAAGTTCTTGTCAAATAAATCTTTCACTTCCTTGGTTAGAGTTACCCCAAGATATTTTATGCTGTTTGTGGCTATCGTGAAAGGTGATGCTTCTCTGATTTCCCTCTCTGTTTCCATATCCTTTGTGTAAAGGAGGGCAACTGATTTTTGGAGTTGATCTTGTATCCGGCCACATTACTAAAAGTGTTTATCAGCTGTAGGAGTTCTTTGGTGGAGTTTTTGGGGTCGCTTATGTACATTATCATATCATCTGCAAATAACGAAAGTTTAACTTCTTCCTGGCCAATTCGAATCCCTTGATCCCCTTGTGTTGTCTTATTGCTATCGCTAACACTTCAAGCACTATATTGAAGAGGTATGGAGAGAGTGGACAGCCTTGTCTTGTTCCAGATTTCAGTGGGATGGCTTTGAGTTTCTCTCCATTTAATTTGATGTTAGCTGTCGGCTTGGTGTAAATAGCTTTTATTATATTTAGGTACGTCCCTTGTATCCTTAATCTCTCCAAGACTTTTATCATAAAGGGATGTTGAATTATGTCAAATGCTTTTTCCGCATCTAATGAAATGATCATATGGTTTTTTTCTTTCAGTTTATTTATACGATGGATTACATTGATAGATTTTCGTATGTTGAACCAGCCCTGCATCTCTGAGATGAAGCCTACTTGGTCATAATGGATAATTTTTCTAATGTGTTCTTGGATTCGGTTTGCCAGTATTTTGTTGAGGATTTTTGCGTCGATGTTCATGAGCGAGATTGGCCTGTAATTCTCTTTCTTGGTTGAGTCTTTGTGTGGTTTTGGTATCAGAGTAACTGTAGCTTCATAAAAGGAATTTGGCAACGACTCTTCTGTTTCTATATTGTGAAATACATTAAGGAGTATAGGTATTAGGTCTTCTTGGAAGTTCTGGTAGAATTCCGCATTGAAACCATCTGGACCTGGGCTTTTTTTGGTAGGGAGGTTTTTGATAACAGTTTCTAATTCTTTGCGACTACCAAGTCTATTTAGATCATTCACCTGGTCTTGGTTTAGCTTTGGTATATGGTATTTATCTAAAAAAGTGTCCATTTCTTCCACATTTTCCAGTTTTGTGGCATACAGGCTTTTGTAGTAAGATCTCAATATTCTCTGAATTTCCTCTGTGTCTGTTGTTATGTCACCCTTTTCATTTCTGATCTTATTAATTTGCATATTCTCTCTCTGCCGTTTGATTACTTTGGATAGGGTTTATCAATCTTGTTGATTTTCTCCAGGAACCAGCTTTTTGTTTCATTGATTCTTTGGATAGTTTTCTGTGTTTCTATTTTATTGATTTCTGCCCTCAGTTTGATTATTTCCAGTCTTCTACTCCTCTTAGGAGAGTCTGCTTCTTTTTTTTCTAGAGCTTTCAGGTGGGTTGTTAAGTCTCCAATGTATGCTTTCTCTGTTTTCTTTAAGTGGGCACTTAGTGCTATGAACTTTCCTCTCAGGACTGCTTTCATAGTGTCCCATAAGTTTGAGTAGGTTGTTTCTTTATTTTCATTGAATTCAAGGAAGACTTTAATTTCTTTCTTTATTTCTTCCTTGATCCATGTGTGGTTCAGTAGTTGACTGTTCAGTTTCCATGAGTTTGTAGGCTTTCTGGGTGTAGCTTTGTTGTTGAATTCTAACTTTAATCCATGGTGATCTGATAAGACGCAGGAGGTTATGCATATTTTTTGTACCTGTGGAAGTTTGCTTTGTTACCAGTACGTGGTCAATTTTCGAGAAGGTTCCATGAGCTGCAGAGAAGAAGGTATATTCTTTTCTTTTTGGGTGGAATGTTCTATAGATGTCTGTTAAGTCCATTTGATTCATTACCTCCATTAATTCTCTTATTTCTCTGTTAGGTTTCAGTCTGATTGACCTGTCCATTGGTGAGAGAGGAGTGTTGAAGTCTCCTACTATTAGTGTGTGCGGTTTGATGGCAGCCTTGAGTTTTAGTAATGTTTCTTTTACGTACGTGGGTGCTTTTACATTAGGGGCATAGATATTCAGGATTGAGACTTCCTCCTGATGAATTGTTCCTGTTATGAGTAAAAAATGTCTCTCTCCATCTCTTCTGATTGATTTAAGTTTGATATCAACTTTGTTAGAAATTAGTATGGCCACCCCTGCTTGTTTCTTAGGTCCATTCGCTTGATAAGGCTTTTCCCAGCCCTTTACTCTGAGTAGATGCCTGTCTTTGTGTTTGAGGTGTGTTTCTTGTAGACAGCAGAGTGTTGGATCCTGTTTTCGTATCCAATCTCTTAGCCTGTGCCTTTTTATAGATGAGTTGAGTCCATTGACATTAAGTGATATTAATGTCCAGTGGTTGTTCATTCTGGTCATTTTTCTATTAGTAGAGTTTGTGTGTTTCCCTTCTTTCAGATGTGTTGGTGAAGGGACTCTAGATATCTGAGTTATTGTGGGTCTTGGTGGACTCCTTGGTTTGTGATTTTCCTTCTATTACTTTCTGTAAGGCTGGATTTGTGGCTACATACTGTTTAAATTTGTTTTTATCTTGAAAAATTTTGTTTTCTCCAGTTATAGTGAACGAAAGTTTGGCTGGGTATAGTAGTCTGGGCTTGCATCCATGGTCTCTTAGTTTCTGCAGTACATCTATCCAGGACCTTCTGGCTTTCATGGTTTCCAAAGAGAAGTCAGGTGTAAGTCTGATGGGTTTGCCTTTATAAGTAACTTGGCCTTTTTCCTTTGCAGCTCTTAATATTCTTTCTTTATTCTGTATGCTTTGTGTTTTGATTATTATATGGCGGGGATGTTCTTTTTTGATCCAGCCTATTTGGTGTTCTGTATGCTTCTTGGATCTTCATAGGTATATCTCTTCTTTAGGTTGGGAAAGTTTTATTCTATAATTTTATTAAATATATTTTCTGGACCGTTGAGCTGCACTTCTTCTCCTTCTTCAACTCCAATTATTCTTAGGTTTGGTCTTTTTATTGTGTCCCAGATTTCAATGTTTTGTGATGAGAGCTTGTTGGATTTGCTGTTTTCTTTGATCAGTGTGTTTATTTTCTCTATGGTATCTTCAGCGTCTGAGATTCTTTCTTCAATCTCTTGTATTCTGTTGGTTATACTCGTTTCTGTAGTTTCTATTCTTTTACCTAGATTCTCTATGTCGAGGCGCCCTCTGTTTGTGTTTTCTTCCTTGTCTCCATTTCAGTTTTCAGGTCTTGAACTGTTTCCATTATCTGTGTGATTGTTTTTTTCCTTGGTTTCCTAGGGTATAATTCACTGATTTATTCAATTCATCAGCTTTCATGTTACTTCATCTATTTCTAAGACGGTATCATTCATAGGATTTTATAAATTCTTCAAACTTTCTGTTATACTTCTCATCCATTTCCATGAGGCCCTTTTTTGATGTTATTTTCCTACCACTAGACTAATAATTTTAAGCAAGATTTTATAATCTAGATACATTTCTTTAGCTCTTACAACCAAGCATTGCTGTGGGACAATGGTCTGTACCCTGTCACTTGTATTTTAAATAAATGCTGGTTGGCCAGTAGCCAGGCAGGAAGTAGAAGCGGAGCAAGAAGAATTAGGGGAAGAGGGAAGTTTCAGTCTGCAGTCATCACACAGACAGAGAGGAAGCCAGACAAAGAGAAAGTAAGATGTGACTGCCTGAAAAAGGTACCAAGCCATGTGGCTAACACAGAGAAGAATTATGGGCTAATATAAGTTATAAGAGTTAATAAGAAGCCTGAGATACTAGGCCAATCAATTTATAATTAATGTAGATCTCTGTGTATTTCTTTGGAACTGAATGGCTGTGGGACCAGGCAGGACAGAAACCTCTGACAACAAGGCACTATTTAATTCATCTACCATCAGTATATCAGTATAGAGATTCCCTTGCATTGCTAATAAGGGAGCCATTGGAAAGCCATATTAGTGATAGCTCTTTTTCTTTCATTCATGAGGGAATTTTACTGTGATGAAATAATCCATTTGAAATATTCTGATTTTTCTGACCATTGTTTTCCTGTTAATTAATAGCAATTGTGAAGAGTTTCTGGTTTGATAAGTGTCTTAGATAGGTTTCTATTGCTGTGAAGAGACACCATGACCATAGCAACTCGTATAAGAAAAACATTTAATTGAGCAGACTTGCTTACAGAGGTACAGTCCATTATCTTCATGACAAGGGCATGATGGTATGCAAGCAGACATGGCGCTGGAGTAGTAGCTAAGAGTCCTACAGCCTAGGAGGTTGTGGAGATTGTGTCTGAATGGTTAAGAGTGCTTGCTGATCTTGAAGAGCAACAGCGTTTGAGGTCTAGCCTACCCACAAGGTGGTTTTTAATCATCTGTAACTCCTACTCCAGGAGATCTGACACCCTCTGTTGTCATTTACAAACACTCACATGATGTGAAAGTCCCCTCTGTGTGCTGTGATGACCGTTAATGAATAAAGAAACTGCTTGGGACCTATAGCAAGGCAGAACTTAGGTAGGCAGGGAAAGCTAGGCTGAATGCTGGGAAAAAGAAGGGCAGAGTCAGAGAGAAGCCATGGAGGTGCCTGGGACATATGCTGGGAATTTTACCCAGTAAGCCACAGCGACATGGTGATATACAGATTAATAAAAAATGGGTTAAGTTAATATGTAAGAGTTAGCCAATAAGAAGCTAGAGCTAAGGGGTCAAGCAGTGATTTAATTAATACAGTTTCTGTGTGATTATTTCCAGCCTAAGCTAGCCAGGCAGCCAGGAAGAACAAACGACCTCCTTCCAACACTCACACACACAGGCATATATGCAAATACAGACAAATAAATAAAAATGAATCAACCACTATAGAAAGCATTACGGTAATTTCTCAAAACATAAGAAAAAAGAATTCTGTACAATCAATAAAAGTTACATCAAACAGATTTTCTCATTTTCAGATTATTGTCTTAGGATAGATATCTGGAAATGAGATCAGTAAATTAGGCTCTAAGGCTATGTTGAGGCTCTTGATGCGTGGTGGCCAATTGCTTTCCTGAAGAACGTGTCATTTGTACAGATGGGAACAGCAAGGCCCAATTGTATACAGACAACATTGGAAGTATTTATTAACTTATTGATAGTTTATTTCTTTGTGAAAGCATTCTTTTCTTGTATAGATATATAGCATTATATTCTCAAACAGAGGTCATGCTTTGGTGGTTTTGGTCTAGTCTTTTCATTCACTATAGACGTAAGATTACCCTCACACAGTTGATCATAAACCTCTGCAAAAACAAGGAAGCACTTACTGGTAATGATACCTAGAAAGGCTGCCCATCTTGTTCTCCAAATTACATTTCTTTATTTAAAATTTTTTCCTTTCATAGAAAACAGATTTTTTTCACATAGCATACCCTGATAATAGTTTCCTTTCCAGCTACTCCTTCTAGTTCCTCCCCACCTCCTCTCCCATCTGGAACCATTTTCGTTCTGTCTCTCATTGAAAAATAAACAGACTTCTGAAAGTTAAAAATAAAATAGAACTATAATAAGATAGAAGAAAAACTAATACACTGGAACAGGACAAAGCAAACAGAAGGAAAAGAGTACAAGAAAAGGCACAAGACACAGATATAGACTCAGAGAACCACATGCTTGCATACTCGGAAAACCCCACTGAAACACTAAGCTAGAAGCCACAATATATACGCAAAGGACTTATATAGGGTTAAAAGAGAGGAAATATATAAAGCAAATAAATGAATAGATAAAAAAATCAATATATATTTCCCTAAAGAACTGAAATCAGATTCTCTAACATATACTTGCATAATCACCTTCATAAAAGCACAATAGCCACATAGTAGGAAAAATCCAAATATCATTGGACAAATCGATACAAAAATATGGGGCATACACACAATGGAATATTACTATGGACTTTAGAAGAAAAGTATTTTTTCACATATTAAAACAGAATGAACCCTGAAGAGTTTATGATAAGTGAAATAACATAGTCACAAAAGTCAAGCACTATATGATTCTACTTACATGATGAATCTAAAGTAAGAAAATTTATAGAAGTGGTAAAAAAATAATAGAAGCTCTTCTTCAGTGATATGAAAAAGAAGGAAAGGGTTTGGAAGATAATAATTTCAATTTTCCAAAATAAAAGAATGTTAGAGATTATCTTAGCATACTATGAGACTATGCTTAACAGTACTAAGCTATATACTTAAAACTGATGAAGTTGATAATTTCTTCCACAATTAAAAATTTAAAAAGATGCTAATATCTTGCAGCCAGTCATGGTGATGCACACCTGCAATGCCAGCACTTGGGTTATCTGGTAAATACAAGACTAGCCCAGACTATGTATCCCTGTCTCAAAAATAAAATAAAGGAAAGAGAAAAGAAAAACAAAATAGCGGCCACTTTTAGATTGAATACAAAACGAAGAAACAAAAACATGCCATCTTATAAAGTGGGGTCTAGGGAGATGTCTCAGTGAGTGTCTGCAATGCAAGCATGAGGACCTTAGTTTGAAGCTCAGAACTGATGAAAAAGACTGTAATCTCAGCATTGTAACGGCAAAGACAAGAAGATTCCTAGAGTGTGGTGACAAACTAGTCCAGATGAATAGATGCAAAAGACCTTGTTTTAAAAACTGAAGTAGAGATGCATTGAGCAAGACACCCAGCAACTTCAAACACCAAAAAAAAAAGAACCACATAATATTTAATTTTTGCAAGAGAAGACTGCACTTGACCTACATGTACCTTATCAATACTTCTTCTATAGGCCAGCATCAGGAAAATTCTGGAGGATTCCATGCTAAATTATATTCATCGCTGGGTATGGTGGTACAAGCCTTTAACTAACCCAGCACTCAGGAGGGCTAGAGGCACATGGACCTCAGTGACTTTGAAGCCAGCCTGGTCTACAGAGTGAGTTCCAGGACAGCCAGAGATACAGAGAGAAACCCTGTTTCGAGTTGGTGAACTGTTCAATCCTGCAACTATCCAGGTCTAGTACCAGCGTTATGGATTGGCTTACCGCAATACCCACCCCATCTATAATCTGTGGGGGCATACAAAGGAACCGATTCTACAGACCCAGAGCTGCAGATTCTCCCTAACAGAGGGCAACAACACGATAACCAAGTGAAGTTCCAGTGAGGGCCCATCATCCATAGTTTAGCAGAAACCAGAGGCCTCGACCAGGACCAATGGCTCTCTGCAATGAAATTTTGCAAGGAAAGACGCATGGGGAAATGGGTTTACTGTGTGACTCACTGTGTCACACTACAGCCTCTATGATCAGACTCCTCCCCCTTTTCTCCTTTCCTTTTTTCTTTATTCACTTAAATTTTATTGAGGGGGGCCTGCAAGGTCAGAGGGTGAATATGCAGGGATGGGAAATGAATGGGATCCATATGTATGTTCAAGTCACAAAGAATAAATAAAAAGAAAGTTAAAGAATAATAACAAATACATTATAAGAATCATACCAACCTTTAAAGAGACGAATGAAATTGTTACAATGCAAACGGCGATGTCTTACTTTCTTCCTAAAGACTGGTATGAGTTTCTCCCTAACCCATACCGGTTCCCTCTATTAAGATATCTCTTTCATTGCTTTCCCACTTCATCCCTCCCCCAACTTGACTATCCCAATACATCATGTTTTTATTCCCCAATTCCCCCTTCCCCTGTTTATCCAGGAGATCTTATCTAATTCCCTTCCTAGGGTGATCCATGCATCCCTTTTAAGGTCTTCCTTGTTACGTAGCTTCTCTGGGGCTGTGGATTGTAGTCTAATTATCCTTTGCTTTATATCTAATATCCACTTATGAGTGAGCACATACTGTGTGTATCTTTCTGAGTGTGGGTTACCTCACTCAGGCTTTGCTGATCCCCATTGGGTGGCCTTACCCTATGGGAGGAATGGAGGTGAGGTGGGCTGGGAGGGAGGCAATGGGGTAGGAGGAAAGGTGAGAGAGAGAACTGTGGTTGAAATGTAAAATGAAATTTAAAAAATAAAATTAAAAAAAAGACTGATGTGGATACAGAGCTTGAAAGGTCAGAAAAGTCCCTATAAGAGCTACTGGGGAGACTGAACCATGGGTGAAAGAATAGTGTGGGTAAACAATAGGAATAACAGGAAATCCAGAGCCTATTTGATGAAGAAGGGGGAAAATAGCCTGATAATTTTTGTCTATTGCCCCCCCACCCCGATAACATAGTTTACTGCAGTGAATTTATTCATTTCGTGTTTTAAAAGTCAATGCCTCTTATTTGTTTGTTAAAAGGAAGTTGAGAAAAATACCCAGTGCCCCCTATTGGGGCTTGAATCTAACTCAAGGCATTGAAAAAATGCCAATGACTTTGTTTCCTCTTCTGAACAGTGAGAAAGTTAGGGCACTTTATTGTTCTCCCACAAGGCTTTTATTTTGTTTACTAAGCAAGCATGAAACAACCAAATATTTGTCTGGAGGGCCACAACTAAGTCGGTTTCGACACTCCTTCCTCGTGGGAATTTGAGAAAGTAAGGGAGAGAGGTGGAAGAACTGGGAGTCATAGCTAACTCCAAGTTCTAAGTTCCTCCTCCTAAACACTCTAAAGTCCACTCCAGTTCTTTCACAGCAATGCCGGGATGACCAATGATGGTAAATTATGAGTGTAAAGGTCAATGGCATTTGGAAAAAATCATTGCTACATGTGATGGCTTTACTTCAAACTACAATGTTCTTTTAGCTTCACAAAACTATCCTTGTCATTATCAGTGAGCATGGTGGGGGCATGGGTTCAGGTCTTCATCCTTCCAGGTATTAACCTGCCTAAATAGGTTTCTTCCTGTTGTTAAAGTGCCCACTTCCTTCCTTCCAAAAGTAAGAGGCAGCCTTCTTGCTCTTGGTCTCTGGGATATAGCAGGAGAGCCTTTACTAATGAGGCTATTCCAGTATCCATCTGATTTCTAATTTGCACCTGTCATGTTATGTGCTTATTTGGACTGGATTGCCTTTGTTTCCTGTTCAAAGCTGTGCTAGGTAGGGTGAGAAGACTGATCCACACTAGTTTGGCATATTGCAGGGAGAAACCACAAACTTCAAAACTTCTGTGCCCTGTTGAGAAGTTTCAAGCATGGCATCATGTGTAGTATTCTAGCTGATTTTCTGAAGAATCCATTTTCATTTGAAGGCATTTATGGAAATATTACAATGGAAAGATATAATATTCTGTGTGTGTTAGGTGGGATCTGAGTAGAACCTAGATGAAATAATACTGGCAATAAGTTAGTCCTTGCTGAAGCGTGGTAGTGGACATGTGAAGATCATTATACTATGATATCTACTTTGCTTCCATCTGGCCACATATAACAACAATGAAGGCTAAAAGAAAATAAAAAATAGACCCTAAAACTGAGATCAGACTATCTTAAATATGAATCCCCACTCTACTACCCAGTCATGTGTTGACTTGGATAAATGAACTCTTTGAGCTTAAAGTCATGTTACTGTGAAGATTAAATGGAATGAGAAGTAGGATGGACTTGTCATAGACATGGTGACATAGGCAACTGCCAAGAAAGTTAGCTTTTCCTAGAGTCTCTGTCCAGCTATCTGAACCTCACAGTAGCTAGAGATCCTGAAGAGTTTGTGCCTTAAAAATCCTTACCAGTAAAGTGAAATAATTTTCCAATATGAAAGATGCTTATTGCTTTCCAGATAGAAAGCATAGCTGAGAAACAGGGGCTGTGGTATCTGGAGAAGTGAAAATAACAGTGAAGAATCAGAAAAACAGTGCTGAGAAAGGAGAATGTGTTGCTTTGCAGCTCTGACTCTTGTGGGTTTTTTTTGTTTTTTTTTTTTATACTGGTTACTGGCCTCCATCTTTGGAGGCCCCATCTCTGTGCCCACCAAGCCTTGACCCCTCCCTGGAGGAGTGTCAAGATGAGCCCACCACAATCTTGACCACTCCCCCAGTCTACTTAAACTGCTTCCCCAGAAAGTCCCCTCGTCGTCTTTCCTTTCCCACTGGTGTTCTCCCGGTTCCCCCTCAGGGGCCACCGAGAGCACAGGAATCCCATTAAACCTGGATATTTCTTATTTGACTTGTAATTTGACTTGATTGGGATTTTTGCATGGGCAGAGAGCTTGGTTAGAAAAAATTCCTAACACCTGGCTGTCCTGGAACTTGCTTTGAAGACCAGGCTGGCCTCAAACTCAGAGAGATCCCCCTGCCTCTGCCTCCTGAGTTCTGGAATTAAAGGCATGTGTCACCACTGCTGGCTACTCTGAGACTTTTAAAGCAAGTTTCAGACCAGTAGAACATCAGATTGGTATTTCCTTCATATCCACTTCTCCTTTTTCCGTCTGCCCGTGTCTTACATAGGTCTAAGAGAACTCTGCAATACTTACAGGGAGAAGGGAAGTCAGTTTTCTTTAAGGGTATGGCCCCTGGAGGTCAACCAAGCTCCAGGGAAAGGCCTACAGTATATGGGAAATACAAATTGGAATTAATGACTTTTTTGTTAAAGGAAGGACACAAACCTGGGTAGTAGACAACAGAAGGTAGATCTGGATGGTGTTGGTAAAATGGGGTGAACGTGATCAAATAGCAGTGTGCACAACACTCAAGGAACTTATTAAAAAGTACAACAAAATATATACTTAAAACCTTACTTTACTTTTCCTAACGAACATTTAACAGAGGCATATCTGTCCAGTAACCTATTGGACACTTAGCATATGTTCTCTCAATAACTACTGAAGCTCCACTTTAGAAAGGCTAAAGTTTAAAGAGGTCAATTGGTTTGCCTGAGGTTGCACTGATAATAAGTAGCAAAGCTCTTATTCTGTGCAGAAATATCACACTCAGAAACTACATATGACCTTGGAAAGTTTCTGCAGCCACTTTTTGTAACATCTTTGCAGCAACTTTATAACAACTAATAGACTGGGAAAGGGGTCCTACATCACATTTTCACTTTCGGTACCTCCCTAATGTCTCAAAAAGTGCTGCTCGGAAATATTTATTCCTCTTTCTTCAAGAGTGGTGTGTTTCAGGCAAGCACTGGGACAAGATCCTGGAATCCAGTCGAAGAAAGGAAGGAGGGATTATATGAGCAAGGAGCGTCAATATGTCGGGGAAAGCCACAGAGAGAGCTGACCTGAGCTCCTGGGGGCTTACTGTCTCAGGCAGACAGCTAGATAGCTGGCTTGAGACTGACCTAGGTCCTCTGCATCTGGGTAACAGTTGTGTAGCTTGGTCTGTTTGTGGAGGCCCTAGCAGTGGGACTAGGACCTGTCCGTGACACATGAGCTTGATTTTTGGAACCTGTTCCCTATGGTGGGATACCTTGCCCAGCCTTGATGCAGTGGGAGAGGAGCTTGGTCTTGCCTCAACTTAATATGCAATGCTTTCTTGACTTGCATGGGAGGCCTTACCCTTTCTGAATGAAGGAGGATTAGATGGCAGAAGAGAAGGGAAGTGGGCAGAGGTAATGGGAGAAGAGGAGGTATGGGAAACTGTGGTTGGTATGTAAAATAAATAAATAAGTAGATAAGTAGATTGATTAATTAATAAATAAAAGAGCGATGTGTTGCATATAGACACAGCTTTAAAAATGGAGACTGTTCCATTGCCTTCCGTGTTATTTCCAGAATCTTGAGAGATACACAGAGGCAAAATGGTTTGGGACATCGGGTCATCCATGCTACTGAAGGCCACATGGCCCACGAAGAGGAGAAAGTTAAAGAACAAAGAAGCTCTTCATGCTTAGGTCCATTATTGAGTACACACATCACGTGAGGGTCCAGTGTAAGGGAAAAGCATGAAGCACAATTATAAGTGAGTAGCTGCTGCAAGACAGGACCTTGGCCCCTTCTGAGCCATTACAGGCTTCCTGAGGCCAGCCAAATTACCTGTTTCTCAATAAGTTCTTTATCTGCCCTTCTATTCTTGTCCAAAGTGTTGTCGTCATTTCCTTTCTGGCAACACTAGGGGCTGCCTCCAGGCAGTATGACAGCACTGGCCCCTAGTGTCACCCCTATCACTCCAAGATGAACTATATTTTAGAATTCCCATTGTTTGGCTCTTTTGTCTTAATAGAACACAGAACTAACCTTCGTTCCCAGCTGCAGTCACATCCTTCCACCACACAAACCACCCTCACTCAAGGACAGCACAGAGGACAAACAGATGCACCTTCTGCCCCAGCCATGGCTTTTGTTGCCAGGCAATAAATGGGAATCTCTAGACAAGTCAAAATAAGGCCAGGCAGAAAAAAAAATGTTTTCTTTCTTTCTGAATTGGTTCATATTTAAAGCTTCATCTATCTGTTCTTTTCAATTATCTTTATTCTATGACAATTTGCTACATGTATATAATGCAATATGATTATATACTGCACAAGGGAATGAGCTTTCTCTCCAGAGGCTGCTGCCTATCCATTGTCTGTTCTCCCAGGCCTCTTTATATGCCTTCCTGCAGTGAGGTGGACAATGCCATACAAACATTCATCATGATGTGAGACTTCTGGGAAAGCCTTACTTTGCCTTTTGAATCTCTCTACTATCCATTTCCTGGTATTTCAATATGATGCTTAAAGTTCCAGCACACATCCTTGGACCATGAGGGAAAGGTCAAGAGAATTACAAACAGCCCTGGCATTTTTGAACTGCTAAACCAACAGAAGCAACTGCCTACTGTTGGACTCCTCGTTACACGAGACAAATAAACACTCATGTGTTTCAGCCGCTGTAATCACATTTCTTTCACTCACAGACTAAAGCAGTGCTGAATAGATTCATTACAACAACTTCTGTTCTGTCCTTCTTAGTTCTTTATTCGTGCCTAGACTGTTCTCTCCTGACCACCCTTTCCTCTCCATTTCTGCCTAATGAAGCACATCTGTCATAGGAGACCCAATTAAAATGGCAAGCACTGTACAGAA
>CADCXT010004085.1:0-107669 GCA_902806775.1 Microtus agrestis
ATCCACAGAGCAGCATTGGCCCTGAGCACTTCCTCTGGAAATGTTTGCTCTGGATACTAGAACAGCTACAGAAGAGAGATATAGAAGAAATAGAAGAGAGAATTAAAAATTCAGAAGAAACCATAAAACAAGTATTTTTGGAAAATTGTATAAATGAATAAAGACCAAAATTAAAAAATAGGAATAAATGACATTGTCATAGAAGGTCTGATTGAGACGAGTACAAATGCAACAATAATTACTCCAAAAAATTTGAATCAAAATTGGACTTTTTAGGAGGTTCAGCTTTTAGGGGTTGGAACTTTAAGGTGAAGAAGAGCAGGAGGTGGGTCAGTTTTATAGGGCTACAAGGACAGAGATGCCTGGGTGGATAGAAGACAACCACAACCCCATGTGGCATCATGTTGCTTTAGATGGTCATGTGCCATAATGATGAGCAAACTATGTACATACTCATATTAGTGTGTAGATAGGTAGATAGATAAATAGATAGACAGGCAGAACAGTTCATTTAGTATGGAGAGAGGCAGATCTGAAGAGGTGAAGTTGCAATAAATGGCTGATGTGGGCAACCTGCTTGCCCTCTGAGGGCATGGTGATACTGAGGCCCAGCCTGCTACCAGGGCCGTGTCTGGGTCTGTGACCTGTTGAAGGAGGGGATATGTGGGTATCTGTGGATCTGTTACCACTGAAGGTCCTGCAGATATCTGGGATTTGTGCCACTACCTGGGCCCTTGCTGCTATCTGAAGGTCATGCTGCCACCAGGGCCATAGGAGAGCCAAGTGACCATGCAAGGCCATGTTGAGATCTGTGTCTGAGTTGTTGCCAAGGGCCATGTCTGGATCCATTGCCCTATCACAGCAAAGGCCTGGGCTAATGTCTGTGTCACATGTTACTGTCAAAGTCCATGTGGATGTCTGGGCTCTGGGTCTCCACCTGAGCTGGGGCCATGTTGAAGTCCTATTGAAAGCTGGCTCTACCTCTTGCCTGACTGGGATGGTTCCAATAGCCCAGAGGGACCAACTCAGGCACAAATCTAAGACGCTGAGTTGACCAACCCTAACATCTACCCCATCTATGACCTACCAGAGTGCATGAAAGGGCCGGTCCTGCTGAATCATATCACAGGATCTCCATGATTCAGGGCAACCGTAAGATATTTGAGAGGAGTTTTAGTGAGCATCCAGTATTGATAGTGTGCCAGAAGCCAGAGGCCTTGAACCCGAACAACAACTCATTATACAATGAACTTTTCCTAATAAAGCAGTTTGGACAAAGGAGTTTTTCCCCAATTCTGCTAAGACAAATGAGGAGGTGATAGAGAGGCAGGAAAGACAGGACAGAAATGTTTTCTGATTGTTTTGTTTTGCTTTGATTTTATTTGTTTGTTAATACATATTTTTATTCCGTCTCAAATTTTCTTAGTGGTGATGCGACAAGGGCCATATATGGAAGAACAGAGAAATGAGTAGGACTGGAGCACATGGTGTGAAGTTTCCAAGGAATCAATAAAAATAGTTATGGTGGAAAAATCTAAACTTAAAAAAAACAGACTTTCTGATAAAGTCTTTCAAAAATTAGGTATGAAAAGAAGGTTCTTACACATGCACACATACACACACACAAATACACACAAACATACACACATATGTATTGTGGGACAATGGTCTTGTTACCTGTAAATATTTGTCAATTGTATTGTTTTAATAAAACACTGATTGTCCAGTAGTAATGCATAAAGCATAGGTAGGGTGACCAGGCAGGAAGTATAGGTGGGGCAACCAGAACATAAGAATTCTGGGAAGAGGAAAGAGTCAGTTCATAGTTGTCACCCAAACTCAGAAGAAACAATATGTGAATGCCTCGCTGATAAAAGGTACCAAGCCACATGGCTGATACAGACAAAAATTAAGGGTTAATGTAACATAGAAGAGTTAATAGGAAGCTTGGGCTACTAGGTCAACCAGTTTATAATTAATGTAGACCTCTGTGTATTTCTTTGGGACTGAATGGATGAGGGACCGGGCAGGACAGAAAATTTCTTTCCTAAATATGAACACGTACACATAAAACAAGATATATACTACAACACGGCTCATAGCACAGTTTTAACAGTGAGAAGGTGAACCCAGGAAGGAACTCACTTTAACAATGTGTACTCAATATAACTAGAAGTCCTAGTTAGATCAATTGGATAAGAAAAATAAATAAAATGCACCTATACTGGACATGATAAGGTTAAGGAGTCTTTTTTTTAATTTATTTATTTATTTATTTTTTATTGATTTATTAAAAATTTGTGTCTCTTCCCCACCTCCGCCTCCCATTTCCCTCCCCCTCCCCCAATCAAGACCCCCCTCCTTCAACAGCCCAAAGAGCAATCAGGGTTCCCTGCCCTGTGGGAAGTCCAAGGACCTCCCACTTCGTTAAGGAGTCTCTTATTGCACTTGAAAAAATAGAATATTTAGAAAACACTGAAGAGTCAAAGTAAAGTTGAAGGAGATGGAGGCCAGACTGGTCCACAGAGAAAGTTTCAGGACAACCAGAGCTACACAAAGAAATCTTATCTTGAAAAGCCAGTAAAAGAGAGACCCCAGATGCCAACCTGCCCAAGAACAAGAGAGGTCTGAACTGTAGATTACTTGGGAATGCCAGAGGAGGCCTGAGCCACACAGTCATCTGGGAACGTCAGAGGTCCTAGCCACCTGCCCACCTGGGAGTGCCAAGGAACCACTAGGAACTCCAAGCAATCACAACCATGGCCTGGACTCCACCTTGAGGAGCATCCATCCAAGTCTTGGGCCCACTGTCACCTGGAGGAGTGATCTCTCGAGGCTCTCCTCTGCCTGCACCTGAAGGAGCTTTCAATGGAGACACAGCACCCAACTATACCAATTGGAGGAACTGATGGGTAGACAACATGGTAAGAATAAACTCAACAACATAAAGATCAATACAGCACCACCAGAAACTAGTGGTACTACAACTACATGACCTGAGCACCCAAACACAGATGACACAGAAGAAAACGACTTCTAAGATAACTTTTTGAAAATGATTAACGTCCTTAAAGAAGAAATGAAAAATTCCCTTAATGAAGTAGAGGAAAAACAAACAAAAGGAGTTGTAAGAAATTAACAAATCCTTTAAAGAAGACCAAGGAAAACCAATCAAACAGGTGAAAGAAATGATTCAAGACCTGAAATCTATAATAGAGATAATAATTAAAAAATCACAATCTGAGAGAATTCTTATAGACAGAAATTTCTGTCCCATTCAATATCACAGCTGTTCAGTTTCAAGGAAGCACACAGAGGCTTATATTAACTATAAACTGTTTGCTCTATTAGCTTATTATTAACTAACTCTTATAACCTAAATGTACCAATAATTCTTCTCTATGTTTAGCCATGTGGCTTGGTACCTTTCTCAGTAAGACATTCTCACCTTGCTTCCTCTGCATCTGGCTGGTGACTGACTCTCTCTGCCTTTCCTCTTCCCAAAATTCTCCTATTCGGTTGCCCTGAATATACTTCCTGTGTGGCTACTGTCCAATCAGTATTTTATTAAGCCAATATGAGTGACAAATCCTTACAGTGTACAAAAGCATTATTCCACAGCAAATTTTGGAAATGGAAAATTTGGGTACATAATCAGAAACTACAAATGTAAATATAAACAGCAGAGTAATGTATTAGATCCAATATAGGAAAAGAAACTGCCTTTCTTTCCCTCTTTCTTTCTTTCTTTCTTTCTTTCTTTCTTTCTTTCTCTCTTTCTTTCTTTCTTCTTCTTATTTTTTTGTTTGTTTTTGAGATGGTTTTTCCTCTGTAACAGTTCTGTCTGTCCTGAAACACAATTTGCAGACAAGGCTCATTTTCAACCCCCAGAGATCCACCTGCCTCTGCCTCCTGAGTGCTGGGGTTAAAGGCATGGGCCACCACTGTCTGACAAAAATTTCCCTCTAGGGAAGACTGATATTATCATTAAGACAGAGAAATATGAGTAAAGGACCATTGATTAAACCCTCAACTACACTTCTAAGACCACATTTTGGTCTTTGAATAGACCTGGAAAGAGGGACAATCACTAGAGAGACAACCTCAGTCTAAGAATAGTCTATACACTCTGACTGAAGGACAAAGGTCTCTAATAAATTCTAAAACCTGAATTCTCCTTTAGGACATCAAGGGAACAGGAGCAGAGAGGTCATAGAATTGCATCATTGAACTCAGAAAGCCGAGAGTCTTGAATAATGAGGAGCATCTTAGGGTAAGTAAGCAGAGACCGAAGATGCAAAGGAAACTCACAAGCACTCATGGGCAAAATGGCTGAGTGGTAAAAGCACTTGCCTGATAGCATGATGTTTCCTGTCAACATGACACAATGCTGAAATCATCTGAGAAGAGGAAACCCCTATGATAAAATGCCTCCAGAGATAAGAATATTGGGCTGTGGGCAAGGTTGGAAGGCATTTCTTAATGAGAGAGTGACGTGGGAAGGCCCAGCCCGTTGTGGGTGTTACCACACCTAGGCATGTCCTCTTGGGCACTGAAGGAAAGCGGGCTGAGCAAACCATAAAGAGCTAGACTGTAAGCTGTACTTTTCCAAGGCCTCTGCATCAGCTGCTCCCTGCTTGAGTTTCAGCCTTGGCTTCCCTCGATGGATGTTGACTGGGCATACAGAAGCCAAAAAGACCCATTCCTCATCAAGTTGCTTTGGTCATGGTGTTTCATCACTGCAATAGAAACCCTAACTAAGACACCAGACAACTGGGTTCGAGCCCCAGAACCCACTGGGGGGGATTAGGTCTCACTGGAAGAGGAAACAGATCTGTAGGAGGCTCAAAAGAACAGAGCAGTGGAGTTTCTGTGGAAAGATCATCTTAACTGTGGACAGATGGATCCACAGTGGCAGGCTTTGAAGCCTGACTGCAGCTGGACTTGTGGGAGCTTGACAGGGTCCAATTTAGACAGAATCTACTGGCCTTTAGTGTTATAATTTATTTTAAATGGTAGGAAAATGTCATGCCATACAATAGGATTCGCATGGGAGTTTTATTGGAAGAGAAGAGAAAATGGCAGTAAAATGGGTAGAGAGATAGAGGAGGAAGAGAGAGAAGCAGAGAATGTTGTTTGGTGAAAAGAGTGGCAGAAGAGAAAGGAGACAGGAGATGAGCACAGCTTGCCTTTACATGAACATAGCGAATGTGCACATGTGTGTTCTTAGTGGTTGCAGCTGATGACATATCCTGTCTGGACCCTAAGGGCAGGCCAGTACAGATGGGTGAATGCTAACAGTCCTCTCTTTTGTTTATTATAAAAAGATGAGACGTTAGAAAGAGGTAGCAGGTGAGGCAGGGATGAGGGTGTCATGTTCTTGAAACTGCTTCCTGCTGAACTGGGGAGCATTGGTCATTTCTGTGGGACTTGAGAAAGTCAGGGTTGCTGGCCATGTCCTGGGACATCTGGCTGTTTCAGTTCACTGTCCAGGCTCTGTGGAACCATCAGGCCCTGCTTAGATCTGGCAAACTACTGTTCAAGATGTATCCAGGTTGACTCTCTGGAGCTCACAAGAAATCATGATGAGATCATCAGGCAAGATGGAGGAGAGCCACGTGATTTCTGAAAACAATAGTTACATGCACACATACATAGAGTTGAATCCAAGTTACATACACATACAAGCAGCATTAAATCCTGCTAACATTTAAATTCAAGTCACACACACACACATACAAACAAACACACACATACACATTAAACAGTAATTGAGTAAATATAAAAGAAAGGAGAACTGATGTGTGATGAGCAAGAGGAATCTGGCTACTCCATCTGACCTACATGGTTCAGCAAACAGACAGGACATTTAGAGAGCGAGAACAGACAGACACAAGCAGGTCTTGGAGCCAAGAAAAAGAAAGAAAGTGGAGAATTCTTTCTCATTTTCCTGACTGACTGTTAAGGAATACTGAGGCCAGATTTAATTTGAAAGAAGTGGTCAGTGGGTCTTCAATACTGAGCAGGTGTATGACACAGTCCCCAAAGATGAGGCAGATCCAGGGATACAGAATTCACAAGCTATTCAGAATGCTGTCACACAAGAACAGGGGCCAAGGGCTCTGAATCCAAGAGAGACACACTCAACTGGCACCAGGAAAACCAGAAGGCAAGGAGAGGGCTGTGCTCAATAATGAAACCTACTATTAGTGTGTGGGGTTTGATGTCTAATTTAAGTTTTAGTAATATTTCTTTTACGTATGTGGATGCTCTTGTATTAGGGCCATAGATATTCAGGATTGAGACTTCATCTTGATGAATTGTTCCTGTAGTGAGTAGAAAGTGTCCTTTTCCATCTCTTCTGATTGATTTTAGTTTGAAATAAATTTTGTTAGACATTAGGATAACCATACCCGCTTGTTTCTTAGGTCTGTTTGATTCAAAATATTTTCCTAACCCTTTACTCTGAAGTAGTGTCTGTCTTTTGAAGTTGAGATGTGTTCCATGTAAACAGCAGAATGCTGGATCCTGGTTTTGTTCTCTTACCCTGTGTCTTTTTATAGGTGAATTGAATTCATTAATATTGAACAATATTATTGACCAGTGGTTGTTAACTCCGGTTATTTTTCAGTAACAGTGTTTATGTGTTTCGCTTCTTTGAGTTTACTGGTGGGGGGGTATCAGATGTCTGTGTTATTGTGGGTTTCCCACATTGGAGCACTGGACTGAGCTCCCAAGATCCAGTTGAAGAGTGAAGGAGTGAGAGTATGAGCAAGGAAGCCAGCCCATGAGGGGTTCATCCACTGAGACAGTTTGCCTGAGCTAATGGTAGCTCACCAACTCCAACTGGACTGGGAGTGAATGAGCATGGGAACAAACTAGTGCCTCTGAATGTGGTTGGTAGTTAGGGCAGACTGAGGGGTCACTGATAGTGACACTGTGATTTGTCTCTACTGCATATACTGGCTTCTTGGGATCCTATTCTCTTTGGATGTACACCTTGCCCAACCTAGATGTAGTAGGGAGGGCCTTGGCCTTTCCACAGGGCAGGGTGCATTGCCCTTGCTTAGGATTGGAGGGGACTGGGAGGAGGGGAGACAGTTGGAATTTGGATTGGTTTTTTTTAAATAATAAAATTTATTTAAAAAAACTAAAAAATATTTTGAAAAAGAAAAATAAAGGAAATAAAACCTCACATAAAGGGGAACGGTCAGTGGCGCATAGCCCCACCAGAGACCCAGTACCAGTATTGAATGGAAGGTGAAACTGCTAGTGAACGAGGAAGCAGATTTGTTGCAGGTGGAAGAGAGCAAATCTGCTGCAAGTGGAGCAGGCAGATAGGGTCCTAGCGTGAAGTGGGTACCATTGGCTGGCCCTGCCAAGGCACGCCACTAAGTAAACAAGCCACACACAACAGAGTTAGTGCAAGTGGTGTATTGGGAGGGGGAGAGTAAAAGAGCGAGAGGCAGATACCTCCTTCCATCTGTCTGATCCCTGGAGGAATGTTGCAAAGGTCCTTTAAAATATCGGGATAGGGAACTTTCCAGAACGCTCGGTTGGAGGTGGAGGACCCATGTCCGCCCGAACCGCTATGCTCTTCTTTCCATTCTCCGGCACGGGTCCGCTCACCGGCTGTAAAAAAATGGTGAAAGAAGCCACTTACTGTGACGTTTTGGGGGTCAAACCCAATGACAACCAGGAAGTTTGAAAAAGGCTTATGGAGAATTGGCCTTGAAATACCACCCTGATAAGAATCCAAATGAAGGCGAAAAGTTTAAACAGATTTCTCAAGCTTATGAAGTTCTTGTTGATTCCAAAAAAAAAGGGAGTTATTTGATAAAGGAGGCGAGCAGGCGATTAAAGAGGGTGGAGCAGGTAGTGGTTTTGGCTCACCCATGGATATCTTTGATATGTTCTTTGGAGGAGGAGGAAGGATGCAGAGAGAAAGGGGAGGTAAAAATGTTGTGCATCAGCTCTCAGTGACCTTAGAAGACTTGTATAATGGTGCAACAAGAAAACTGGCTCTGGTCCAAATCAGGAGCAGAAGGAGAGAGAGCACGAGCAAGGAACTCAAGACCGCGAGGGGTGCACCCACACACTGAGACAATTTGGATGTTCTATCAGGAACTCACCAAGGCCAGCTGGCCTGGGTCTGAAAAGGCATGGTATAAAACCAGACTCGCTGAACATAGCGGACAAGGAGGACTACTGAGAACTCAAGATCAATGCCACTGGGTTTTGATCCTACTGCACATACTGGCTTTGTGGGAGCCTAGGCAGTTTTGATGCTCACCTAACTAGACCTGGAAGGAGGTGGGTGTTCCTTGGACTTCCCAGAGGGCAGGGAACCCTGATTGCTCTTCGGGCTGATGAGGGAAGGGGACTTGATTGGGGGAGGGGGAGGGAAATGGGAGGCGGTGGCGGGGAGGAGGCAGATATCTTTAATTAATTAATTAATTAATTAAAAAAAAAAGAAAGAAGAAGAATAAAAAGAAAACTGGCTCTGCAGAAGAATGTGATCTGTGACAAAAATGAAGGCCAAGGTGGTAAGAAAGGAGCAGTAGAGTCTTGTCCCAACTGTCGTGGGACTGGCATGCAAATAAGGATTCATCAGATCGGACCAGGAATGGTCCAGCAAATTCAGTCAGTGCTCATGGAATGCCAGGGTCACGGAGAACGCATCAGTCCTAAAGAAAGATGTAAAAGCTGCAATGGAAGAAAGATAGTTTGAGAGAAAAAGATTTTAGAAGTTCGTATTGATAAAGGCATGAAAGATGGTCAGAAGATAACATTCCATGGTTAAGGAGACCAAGAGCCAGGATTGGAGCCAGGAGACATTATCATTGTGTTAGACCAGAAGGACCATGCTGTTGTTACATGACGAAGAGAAGACCTTTTCATGTGTATGAACATACAGCTGGCTTAAGCATTGTGCGGCTTCCAAAAGCCAATAATCCACTCTTGACCACCGAACCATAGTCATCACCTCTCATGCAGATCAGATTGTCAAACATGGAGATATAAAATGTGTGCTGAATGAAGGTATGCCAATATATCATCAGCCATATGAAAAAGGACGTCTAATCATTGAGTTTAAGGTAAACTTTCCTGAGAATGGCTTTCTCTCTCCTGATAAACTTTCTTTGTTGGAAAAACTCCTTCCTGAAAGGAAGGAAGTAGAAGAGACTGATGATATGGATCAGGTATAACTGGTGGACTTTGATTCAGATCAGAAAAGACGGTGAATGGAGAAGCATATGAGAATGATGAACATCACCCTAGAGGTGACGTTCAGTGTCAGACCTCTTAATGGGACAGTTACTGTTTGTCACTCTATAAGCAGTAGTGAATGTGGGAAGGACTGTCATCATAATATGCTCTCTACTTGGCTGTTGTTCTTGTTTTAATATTCAACTATAGTAGTGTTTTAAAAGTTAAATGAAGAATAAACAAAATATAAAAGCTCAAAAAAAAAATATCGGGATATAGGGTGCCGGGAAGTGGCCATTTGAACTGATATCTAAAGGGTATTTGGGCCAGTTCTGATTACAAAGGCAGAAGAGTTTAGAAGTCATTAAGGATAAAAGTCTGAGGTTTTCCAAGAGACATCCCAGTGGGGAGATAAGAGAAACAGATGTTGACACAGTTCCCATGAGTGAGGCAATAAGTAAGATCCAAGGGTCTGCAATTCCTATTGTCCCAGGAATTCAGACAGGATTGATTTAGAAGGCACAGGCTGCTCAGTGAGTAGTGATACACAGAGCAGGGGCCAGGGTTGAGTCTGAGAGACACATGGATTGCCTGATACCAAGACTTGTCTGAGAAGCAAGAAGACACATTTGAGAGAGAATCCTCACACGTGGAAAATTGCCAGAGGTAGAGAAGTGGGGGATCTCACCAATCATGTCAGTGTTGGTTAGAGGGACCCAGCGATCCATTTGTTGGAGAAGCAAGGCTGTCTGTCAGATTTGGACCGGGTTCAGTGTGTCGGAGTGCCTCCATCTGCCAGCGGGCTGGAGGAAGCCCTAGTAGGGCCTGCCTAATCTTGGGGAACCAAGGTTACAATTCAATTGAAAATGGTGGGAAGTAGTCGTGCCATACACCAGGGCTCACTAGGAAGGTTTATTAGAAGAGGACAGAGAAGGGGCTAAAAATGGACAGAGACAGGAGGAGAGAAGAGGGCTGGGAAGGGACAGAGAGTGAGCAGAGGCAAGTGGACAAGAGTGGAAGAAGAAAAATCAACAGGAGGAGGGTAAGGCCCGCCTTTCACAAGGGAACACAGCAAATGTGCACAGAAGTTGCTCCCAGTGGCTGCAGATGAGGGCATATCCTGTCAGGACCCTAAGGGCAGGCCAGTGCAGATTCCTGAATACTAACATTTTATCCTGTGGGAGGATGTTAAGATGATAAAATCTCCCATATTAGTGTGAGGAGGAGACTGAAAAGGCTTGTTTGTCTGGGAACTCCAGGTGCCCTTGATTGTCACCGTGATACAACATGAGACAGATACTGAGTCTCAGGATCTAGTGAGGGTCCATGTCAAAGGAGGGCTGCAGACTCTGTGGACCCAAAAAGTTTAACACATTAAGAGTGGGCAGAACTAGAATCTTGGGTGTGAGATTAGGGAGACCTAACAGTTAGACAATCTGATAGGGACATGGGAAGGGGGTGCTTAGGGAGGGAGAGGAGGTCATTGCAGAAGAAACTGGGATGTAAGTAAGGGGAATATCAGAATTGATACAATTGAGCTGATAGGGAATATGGAAAAGCATCATCTACTTAGTGAAGAGGGGAGGTGAATACAGGAGGAGAAAAGGGAGGGAGGTAAAAAACAGCAGGAAAGGTGACAAGGGTTCATGCTATTAACTATTTACCTAAAATTATAACAAACATAAATCTGTGTATAACTAGACATATGTAGTTCTATGAACTTTTTTCATGGGGGTTGATGGTGCTCCCTCCATGAGACTACCTAACAGAACCCCAATATCAGACAAGAGAGACCCTCATTGGGGTTGTTGGTCAGGGCTGACCAACAGGCTATCAAGAGTCTACTAAAGCACAAGCCTATTGCTCCTGCCCTTCTTTTCCCCAGAGCTGGAATGTAAGACCCTACCGCTGAAGACACCATGCACTTTAGAGACAGGGTCCAGAGGCCACTAAGCTGGAACTGACCTAAAGTCACCTCCCTAATAGACTACCTTTCTTAGTTCCAAAAAGTGTTATTCAAGCTTCCACAGGAGGACGGCAACCAATAGTCCCACCCAGCTACTGACGCCTATGGACCACGTCAGTGAGCAGCATGCCACAGTAACTCTTATCTGTGCAGAACTGGCACACATACCTTGATGGTATCCAGCAGCTCTCTCATTGAACTTAAGACCTGCTAAGCAGGAGGGACATCATGCCTGCACAGTACAGGAAACTAATAATAAACATAGCTAACTAATAAGCGCTGAAGTCATGGTTACTGAAGGAGATTCCACAACTACTAATTTACTAAATCATCATAATCTCTAACAGCAATCTATAAACATGTGTCCTTAAACACCAGAACAGATGTATTCTTCACTCTCTTCAAGAGAATGTCTCTTTGCAAAGAATGAAGACCACTGCAGAAAACCACAGACAATATGCAGAGTTGAGAGGCGCACTCCTAAGGGATGAATCTTCCACACAGTCCCACAGCTAAGGTTCAGGGAACAATTCAAAAGAGGGGATGGAATTCCTACGTTGGTCCTCTGCAAGAGTAGTCAGGGCTCTTAACCTCTGAGTCTTCTCTACAGAACTAAATCTGCTTTTTACTGGAATAATTTTGTGATTGCATAACTTTCCTAAAGGTCTTAGGTTCCAGTGTCACAGAGTTAGGGAGAAAATCACAGCCTGGCTGACAGGATAGTTATTAAGGGTCTCCAGTGGGGAGGGGGATGTTGGTAAAGGAAGCAGATGGAGAGGAGGGAGGGGAGAGTGACAAGGGCACCTTGTAGATGGGGAGTGCTGAACTCTGGGCCAAGCATTAGGACAATTAAAGTGTGGAGGGAAGACAGGGTTGAAGGGAAGAGACTTGGTGGAGAAAGTGAGTCTGGGATTTAGATGAAGGAAGAGGGAAGGTAACGAAAAGTGCAGAAGGGAGATCAGAAAGAAACATAGAATGGGTGGGTTGAGGTGGTTGAGAGGGAGGCTCCTGGTGAGGCTGAAGGTAAAGCAGGTGTGTGTCCAATACTCAGGAGAGAAACTCCGAGTGTGACTCAAGCTACTGTGGGCATGACTGGCCTTAAGTTACACAAGCTGCCAGAATCCCGTCCTGCTCCACAAAAACAGTGACTGTAGGGCCATAATTTGCAACTGTAGGCAGCTTCAGTTACCAACAAGGGAGAGTTCCAGGGAGGGACCAAGAGTTGTGAGAGCCTGGGTCTACAACCAGGGCAGGGATGCTCCACTCAGATGATGATAGTCTCTGCCTCCCAGAGGGAGGGACCACAAGCAGTCTGCTATAAATGCACCAGGGCAGAGTACCCACTGAAAAGTCAGTGGATCTTTGTGTAGGGTGCTCTGCAGTTTGGGTCTGAGACTTTACAGCTTCTCTCCACAGATATGAATACTAAACGTGTTGCTGAAAATATGGCAAGGAATGCAGCTGCCCAGAACTATTCTTCCACCAAGGTGCTGTGCTTCTGGGTTCTACTGATCTGTCTATGGTCCATGATACCGATCGGTGGTGAGTTGTTATATTCTAACTTGAGGGGTACAGGGAGTGGGAAGGTGAAGGAGCGGAGAACCAGGCTATTGAATCCCAGGGTAGCCATCATTCTCCGGGAAGCTCCTGAACCCAAGGAAAACCAGCAGGGCTAACTGTCCCAAGCCCTGCCAATTTTATACAGTCCAGGAAAGGACTAGGAAAATTACCTCGTCAGAAGGGAAAATAAGGAGGGCGGGGGACAAGATGCCAAAGGGGAATCCAGCTGATGCGTTCAGCCCTCAGTCATACTGGGGAGGAGGTACAGGAAGCCTAAATCTAGCCATGAAACCCCAGTGTGACACCCTGCCAAGAGGTTCATTCAGCTTCTACGGACTTAAGGCAGTCTATGCTCTGAAGACTTTCTTCCCAGCCTCAGAAGTATTTCCAACATTTCTGGAAATCTTTGCCCTCAAACTTTATTTCCCACTGTTCCATGGTATTCTTCCACAGATCACAATAGATGCTTCCAGGGACACAGCAGTCACAACCACTCTCTCTCTCACTTTTTACCCTTAAAAGTCAAGATTTCACTCCATAGCCCGCACTATAGAATTTGCAGCAATTCCTTCTCTCCCTAGGTCTGTCAGGTGCTGGGATTACAACTTTGTACCACCAAGCTCAGTTTCAATGCCATAAGACTCATCAACCACCTTCTGGCTCAGCGCCCTTCCCTGCCCATCTAAACTTTTCCACCCCCCATCCATAAATTGCCTTCCAGCCACTTTTTCACCAGGTGACAATCTGTGGGTTAGCACCTCAACTAACCAGGGCTGACTATACTGCACTCTGGCAATGGTACTAGACAGGGACATGTGGAAGGCTCTACTCTTGCCTCTTAGGCCCCATGTATTCAGCCTCCTGGGAAAACAGCATCCAATAATGATGTTCCTTTATTCCTATAAATGGCAGGCACTAAATATTCTCAACCTGGCAAGCCTCACTATATCTGTCCTGCACCAAATCTCAATTCTACCTTTAGTGTAACAGACTTGGAATGCAACAAGCTGATGAATGGGACAGCAAATGTGGCTACCATTGTTCTTCTGACCCCAGTTAGGTTGTACCCCATGTCTCAGAACTGGTGCCCATCACCACAGAGTGTATTCAGAAGAACTTTGAAAGCTGTGTGTTTCCCAGACAGCAGTGGGTTCTATGCTGCCTTTGACGTCTGTGTCAGCTCAAAATGACACGAAGAGACCCTGGATTTAGGGACTTTTGATCTCTCACTTCTGTCCAGTGGATTCCTTAGATCCCATGGCCATAGAGGTCACTACTGAAGCCTGAGGTGCTTCCTGAGAAAGAGGTGGCAGCTTAGTTGAGAACTAACCTCAGTCTCTTCCTCTAAGTGAGGTAAGATCTCCAAAAGCATCTGGGCAACAGGAGATGTTCTGTCAGACAAGAGTCCTTATCTCTCCCTGATAGGCAGCTCTCAACACACAAGTGACCTCTTATGTCCCTGCAGCAATGTCTCTCTTCTGGATATCTTGCCTGACTGTCACCTCTCTATGTAATAGCCTAGTGGGAAAAGCTCACCTCATGATGTCTGTCCTGAGGCCCTATGGGCATTCTCATAGCCCAGGACCACAGACCACTCTCTGGGGATCCATTACCATGTCAGGAGCCTCAGTGAAATAGAGCATCTTCCCTGCTATAGGTGGGTCAGGCTGGTCATTGCCAAGCAATGTGGTTCTCCAATTAGACATAAACTCCACCCAGGGTCATATCTGAGAATTGACCCCTCAGGCTGAGAGATTGTCCTGGGTCAGAGAGTCCTAGAGGAAGATCCAGCCATGTTTTTTGCTGGTTTATTGTCTCTGTCTGCTTTCAAGTTTCAAGAGCAGAGCTGAGCAGGTGTAACAGAGGCCATCTGTCCTGTGAAGACTTCAGTACTGATACAGTAACTGTATTCATCACTCTCTGCTGCTGTGATGGAGACCAAGGCCACCATCACACACAGAAGGAAGAGTTTGGGATCTTAGAGTTTCAGAGGACAAGAGTCCTTCTCCTCACAGCAGAGAAGCATGGCACCTGGGGTGCATGGTGGCTGGAGCAGAAAGCTTAGAGCCCACATATTTTAGGTATGGCTTAGGTTTCTGAGACAAGGTCCCACTGTTTAGTTCCTGATGTCCTAGAACTTACTATACAAAACAGACTGGATATAAACTTATAATGATCTCCTAACTCTGCCTTTCAAGTGCTGGAATGAGAGCCATGTGATACCATGCCCGACTGAGAGCACATGCCTTAAACCTCAAGCAAGGTGCAGAGATGAAGAGATGGGAATGGGTTTCAAAGCCACACTTCCAGGGTCATACTTCCTTCAACCAGGCCATACCTCTTGAACCTATCCAAAGTGCTGACAACTACTGGGGACCAAGTATTCCAAGACCATACTCTATAGAACAGACTCATTCAAACCAGCACACCATCCTTTCACAGCAACATGTCTGGGTTCATCCCAGAGTGACAGGGCAGTAGTGAAGCAGTGCAGGAAGAATGACTGCACATCTGCAGGGCACAGTGGTCACTCTTGTTGGGACCTGATCTGTCTGTCCCTCTAGGAAGTAACTCTGTGTCTGTCTTGGAGGTGGTCCAGTTTTGATTGCTTTATAGGTTTATGTTTTGACTACATGCATATATGCTCAGTATATATGCACCTGGTGCTTTTGGAGGCCAAAAGTGGACATGTGGTCTCCTGGAACTGGAGACACAGGCAATGGTGATTCAGCATGTGAGGTTTCTGAGAATCAATTAGATCCTCTGAAAGAGCAACAAGTGCCCTTAACCCCTGTACCACCTCTATAGCCCCAGTGGTTCAGTTTAAACAATGGACACAGGAGTCGAAGTTTTTATGGGACAACAGCTTTTAGCTTCTTATCCATCTGTATTGCCTTTAATTATTAAAATCTAGCCACATCTGGGTTGGCTAATCATCTCTCTATATTTAGGATTTTCTGTTCTGTTAGCCATTACCCCCTTCAGCAATTAGACTTCAAAACAGATCCCCCTTACTCATCAATGGACCACTGTCCTTGATGTTACTGCTCTTGACCACTCCATCCTATACGATTTTTCTGTACTATGTTGCTAAGATTCCAAGTTAGAAGTCCAGTTTTCTAACCGCAACTCAGCCTTGAGCCATGATCATGCCTGAGGTTCCAGCCGTGCTGGTGGCCTTCTTCCTGGTCCTTCTCACTGTGCTTCTCAACAGGGATGCTCTAGCATCCACAGACAGCATGGACTCTGCATACTCTACCGGAAGTGTTTGCTATTTCAAAAAATCTGACACATGCACAACTCTGAGATTTTTTATATCACTTTTTGACCACAGATTTAACCAGCCTAGATTTTCTTTTTCTTATACTATGCACTGTCATCTGACCAGCTCTAGGAAGCACTGCGTTGTGTACTGGTGTAGGAGGTCCTTCTGTATTTGTATTGTTTCATTGGCTGAATAAAGAAACTGCCTTGGCCTTTTGATGGGGCAGAATTTAGACAAGTAGAGTAGACCAAACAGAATGCTGAAAAGAGGGCAGTGTGGCAGACACCATGCTTCCCCTGCTCAAGACGGACACTGATTAGACTCATGCCGGTAAGCCACGACCTCATGCTGAACACAGATTAGTAGAAATGGGTTAGATCAAGATGTGAGAGTTAGCCAATAAAAAGCTAGAGATAATGGGCCAGGCAGTAATTAAATTAATACATGGTTATTTGGGGGGTTAAGCTAGCCTGGCTGTGGGATGCAGCCTGCTCCTCTTACTACAGTGTACAAGGGAACTGACAATGCTTTATCCATGTTTCATACTGTTATAATAAACACTCTACCAAATAAAAGTTAAGGAAGAAACTGATTTATTTGACTCCTACTTCTAAGCCATAGTCTGTCAATGAGGGAGGTCAGGGCAGGTACTCAGAGGCAGGCCCACGTGCTATTCCACACAGCATTATCTATAACCAAGGAACTTGATTCTCAGCTCATGAAGCACAGCAGGAACTACAGAGGATGCTGCTTGCTGTCTGCATCCTTGCTCCTTCATAGGTAGACTTATTATCCAGCCAGAGACCACCTGCCCAGGGAATAGTAATGCCCACACTGGCCGGGTGTTCCTACATCATTAACAGTCAAAATAGTCCCTCAATGGACACTCCCTTCTTGGGTGACTCTAGGCTTTATTAAACTGACAGTTAGAGCTAACCAGCAAATAATTCAAGTCTATGATCTGAGAGTACAGATCAGTAAATCTGTGCCCATGCAACTTCTGTTCCATTCTCGCCCTGCTCCACTCTTCCCCACCAGCCTCAGGCACCATCCTGTCTCCACGCGGTCTACATGAGCAGCTTCTGGAGATTCTCCAGAATGAACAGATCCAGAGAAGACATCCTGAACATTTCTTGCCATAACTGACAGCCCCCCCCTTAGAAAGATCATGTGATAACACAGAAGATTTTGTCCTGCTGGAGAACAGCAAGTTGGCCACACCTATACTTGCATCTTCAAGCAAGAGAAAATGACTAAGCATTTTTAGCACAGTGAAAGTTCATCCAAAGATTTTATTGCATTTTTCTTACTTTCATTCTCTTTTTTTAAGGACTCCATTTCCAGAGGACTTCCTAGTTCCACAGGCAGAGACTGTCTCTGAGCCACTGCTCCTCATCCCTAACCTCACTGCATGTTTCCTTCACAGATGCTGCTTCTCTTTGCTACAACCTCACTGTTAGCAAGTCAGAGTCTGGATCGTGGGAGCAGGAAGTCCAAGGACAACTGAATGAAAAAACATTTATTTCCTGTGACAGTGCCAACAAGTGTCATGTCACTGGTCCTCTGAGAGACATACTGAATGCCACAGACTGGAAAACACAATTTGACACTCTGCAAGATGGGGTTTACCGTTTCAAAAACCAAGTGATTGACATGAAGCAGGAGAATAATACCATCAGAGGTGAGTTTCAAATGACTCCCACATAGCGGGCAATGTAGCTCAGTGAAAGATGCTTACCTAGCATGCATGTGGCCATAGGTTCAATTCCCACTGCTACAAAATAAACAAAAGAACAATCAGATGCCCACCTGAGGGAAAGAACAGGGCTTGTGATGGGCTAGGGACATTTATTGTTTGCGTGGAGGATAAGAAATCAATCACTGGTAGTGCCTCCCACGTAAGAGGTCCAGCACAAGGCTAAAATGTGGAGGATAGAGTAAGGTCGGAGGATGGGAAGGGAGGAGGGTAGGTAGACAAGATTCATCAAAGCCAGAGGCTGATCCCTTTCCAATGGGCACAGAGCCCTTCACTGTGCAGGCCAGGATAAGCTGTTGGCATGAAGCAGATGGAAATTTCAATGCATCCTGTGACCTATACCTCAATGAACAAAACGTGTTGCAGCTTGACCCAAGCACTAGAAAGTGGACTGCAGTTGATCCTGGATCCATGTGGATAAAAGAGATGTGGGAGAAAAATGAAGATTTAACAGTCTTCTTATACAGGACCTCACAGGGGGACTGCAGGGCCTGGCTTAAGGAGATAAAAATGTCACACTTGGAAAAAAAGCTGGAGCCTACAGGTAACTGGGAAGAAGCTCTCTAGAGTTGAGGTGTGTGTGTGTGTGTGTGTGTGTGTGTGTGTGTGTGTGTGTGTGTGTGTGTGTGATAATCTAATCACTATGCATTCTTTAGTTTATGGTCATTTTTTTCCATCAATCATTTCCATTCTCATCCTCTCCTATCTCATTAAGTGTGTTTATATTGTTCTCTCACTGTGGTTCTGGCTGGCTGTCACAGCACAGCAATCTTTTGTTTCCAGGCCTTTTCCTCATTCTAGACTCACTGTTACTTCCATCTCACCTGATTTTTCTTCTTCCCTGTCACCATCCTCAGAGGTCATCCTCATGCCTGCTCTCCTGCCAGAAGGAAAGATGTGATTTCATCATTACCCTGCTTCCCCTACCATAGCTGCATGAGTCTTTTGAGTTCAGGGGACACGCCCTCTCTCCCTTTCAATGCAGGACCCACATAAACAGTTGTTGCATAGTAACAGAGGTGGAACTTTAGTGTTGCTGAAGACCCAGAAGCTAAGGTGAGATTTCCACTTCACCCACACTAACAGCTACGCCAGATGTGGACCATTCTTCATCCATGGCCTTTAATCCCAACATCCCTCTTTTGCTGATAATCCTTCCCACCTCCATTCTTCTGTGGTTTCTGATGAGAATCGCAGCAATGAGAGGTATTAAGGCAGTTTTGGGAGTGGGGTAAGGGAACAATTGGTGAGCAGTGAAGAAGCTAGAGTGAAATCCTGGAGTCCCACCCTTGTCCCTCCTCTAGAGCATCTAACTGAAAAAGGAAACAGGAGATCTGGAGTTCATGTCACCTGCAAGCAACAGCTTTCTGCCTGTTTAGCCTCAACAGGACAGGATTCGTGTCACAGACCAGTGGGGAATGAGGAGGGAACACAGCAGATTCCTAATTAGGAGGGTCGGTCATATGGTGCAGACATGGAGACAGCAGGAACACAGAGGAACATGGTAGTTCAAATCAAGGTGTAGATGGAAGATTTCATCCTGCAGAGAAAGATAAAGAAGATATAAATACAGAGACAGCCTAGTGATAAGACCACTTACTGCACATGAATCAGACCCAAATTCTATTCCCAGCCCTGACATGGCAGTCACACCATATAACTCCAGCAACACGGAGTCCAGTCCATTCTTCTCCGAAGACCCCAGGCGTACACACAGTGCACTTACAAACACTCTTACTCTTAAAATAGAAACTTATCAAACAGCAGCAGTGGCCTCCAGAACCCCTGGAGCAGTGTCCCCACTGCAGCCTGGTGGGACTGAGCTGCTGCTGGAGTCTACCGCTCCCATCTGGGCTGCTCAGATGGACAAGGTGGAACAGGGACAGTCACATCCACACCTGTGTGTTTACACTAAGGCTGAGAAATAATAAAGAAGAAATCTAGATAGGGGTCCCCATTACTCCTCCAGCCCCTCCCATCAGGCCCGGAGTGAGGAAGCAGAGCTGGTCACCACCACTTTATTCCCAGGTCTGCAGCATGGCCTGGGGCTCTGGGCCAAGGGAAAAAAGGAGGAAGACAGTAGGGGGTCCAGGATGAAGAGCCCAGGGGTGATGGAGGAGGGAACTGAATGACCCTCAGTAAGAAGAATTTAATAGAGAAACAATTTTAGTAATGCATTATAAACTTAGAGAGGAACAGTCTAAAGGGTTCAAACAACTAACCATAATATATCTAGTAACCTTACAGAAATTACCAAATAATAGAGGATCTGAAAGAACTTATTTGGCTCCTGTGACAATGCTAGGTTTAAGGAGATTCAAGGAAGTGATTGTCTCATATGGCATGCCTTCACCATTGCGAAACAGATATTAAACTCATGGTCAACCTATGGAACCTGGTCCACAATTACAATGGAGGACCTGGTAGAAAGAAAAGGTTAAGATCATCGAACAACAAATTAAAGCTAGAGGTACAGAAATCTATCAAAGTCAAATTCTTGGATAAGGAGATTATGCTACTATAGAAAGGCAATCCCTATATAATGGCCACACCATGACTTTATGCTATGTAGCATCTCTTACTGCATGGAACAGAATTGAAGAAGTAGGAAAAAAGATTGAGTCATTTACTAAAGTCATAAATGCCCCCCCCAAAAGCCTTAATGGATTTCTTACAAATTTTGATATCAGCATTAAGTAGAATGATACCAAATTCAGAAGCTAGACAAATAATAATTGAATATATGATTTTAAAAAATTCTCAATGAAAATGGATCATTAGATCTTTAAAGGCAAGATCAGGACCCTTGGAGGAATGAACTGAGATACAATAAATATTGAATCTTATGACCAGGATGATGCTTGGATAGGAGAGGTGATTTTCAGAGGTTTGAACAAAAATCAAAATGTCAAGTGTTTCAATTATGGCAACCAAGGTCACCCTGAAAAGGAATTTAAAGAGGCAGTTTTTAGAACAATGTTTTTCTAAGCATAATTCAAATAAAACTACCTCCCTTCTGAATTATGTAGAAGTTGTGGCAAAGGAAGGCACTGAACTAATGAGTGTAGATGAGCAAGAGATATTCCAGGTAACCCTTTGCCATTTGACAACTCCTTAAGGGGCCCTGGCAGGCTCCTATGCCAAATCCAGCTCAGTGATCTCCTGTAATCATAGAGGAAACTCCTTCCCAGACTAATTAAAAAGCCTAATACCTATTGTAAGAAACCATTTTGCTCTGGATACTAGAACAGCTATAGAAGAGAGAAATAGAAGAAATAGCGAGTATTTTGGGAATCCTGTGTAAATAAATAAAGATCAAAATTAAAAATAGAAATAAATGACATTGTCATAGAAGGTCTGATAGAGACAAGAGTGGGTGCAACAATAATTGCAACAAAAAATTAAAATCCAAATTGGCCTTTTTAGGAGGTTCAGCTTTTAGGGGTTGGAACTTTATCTATGGTAAAGCAGAGCATGAGATGGGTCAGTTGTATAAGGCCACAAGGACAGAGGGGAAAATTAAAACCATATGTGGCTAACATAGCAATGAATTTGTGGGGACATGATTTGTTACAGTCCCCCAATTTGAAGACAAACCAAAAAATAACTTATCTCACTGGGTAAAATATTAGAAGGTATCATAAGGACCAGTCACCAACTATTCAGGTTAAACAAGAACAGGCCATAACAGTTGCTGATGTTCCAAAGGCACCAGCAGCCCTACCTTTAAAATGGTTGACAGAAAACCTGGATGGGTTAAGCAATGGCTTTTAACAGCAGAGAAACTGCAGGCTTTAGAACAGCTGGTACAGGAGAAACTAAAGGCTCAGCATGATGAAGAATCCATCAGTCCTTTGAATTCTCCTGTGTTGTTCTTAAAAAGAAATCTGGAAAATGGAGAATGATAATAGATCTAAGAGCTGTTAATATGGTGATCAGTCAATGGGTTCTCAAAAATGTAGAAATCCATTGTCTTCTCTGTTGCCTAAATGATGGTCTCTTATAGTTATTGATTTTAAGGATTGTTTCTTAACTATGCCTTTACAAGAAAAAGACAAAGAGAATTTGCCTTCACAGTACCTACTTATAATATTCCGCAGGCTACTAAGAGATGTCAATAGAGAATTCTACAACAGGGAATGTTAAATAGCCCCATCCTGTGCCAATATTTTGTACGGCAGATGTTCGAAATGATACGCAAGCAATTTCCTATAGTTTACATGGATGACATTTTGCTGTCTGATTCAAATGTAGATGCTTTAGAAAGAATGAAGAAGCAAAGAAAATTTTCCTTCTTGATGGTTACAAATTGTTCTTGAAAAACACAAAGAAAAGATTATATGAATTATTTAGGCTATAAAATAGGTTTACAAAAAATTAGACCCCAAAAGGTGCAGATTTTGAGAGATCCGTTGCAGACTATTAATGACTTTCAGTGATTTCTAGGAGACATTTCCCATCTATGGTTCTCTAGTGGAATAGTTCTCATGAACTGAGTAATTTGGTCAAAATCTTAGATGGTGACAAGAACTTAAATAGTAACAGAAAATTATCACACAATGGCTAAAGAAATGACAAGATGGGCAGGAAGGGATATAGTTCCCTGAAGCATGTGGAGAAAGACTTGACCTTGGAGGGGATGGTGGCTCAGTAAATGGGGGAGATGATGGTTTTGTGTGTCATTTGCAGATCATCACACCTTGCAGGTCACCACAGTATCTCAATACAAACAAAGAAAACTCATTGATACCCCTGGAATTTCACCAATGACAGATAGTATTCCTTCCACTTTAATTGCTTTAATGCAAAGGACAAGAAATGGGGAGTGATTCACTTAATGCCATAAATATAGGGAGATAGGAGACTAACACCAAACTAGCTCAGCGTCTAGCAACACTCTCCATTGGAGTTTCCAGTAGCTGCCTCAAGGAATTCTTAAAGCCCTGGAAGGAAATGCCAAGTAAGTAGTTAGAAGATTATCATAAAAAAAGTAAACCCTCCATAGATAGGAAGGCATGGTAATTCTCTCATTAGCATGTGTGCACAATGAATGATTTGATAGAATGGTTTGATAGAATGATTTCTTGATTGTCTTCCTGTTTTGGGAGCCAGTGATGACCTTGAGCATTTCTCTCTTTCCCATCTCATCTCCCAGTGTTTCTCATTTCCTACTAACAAATGGCACAGGAACTGCATGGCCTGCTAATGGGCATCAAATCTGCATGTAAACTTCCAGGCTTTTCTTCCTCACTTATCGCTGCCCTTCCACCAGCTCCACATCACTTTGAAAGGCTTCACTATCTTTCTCTGGCACAATTAAACACCAGCAATTGTATCAACATCCAGAATGTTCTACCCATAGTAAATATGTCACATTATTTAATGATTTGATAGACATTTTCTTTCTTTTGTAATAAAGTAAATTCTGCAAGGACATCACATACAGAACTCATCTCCTCTCTCTACTCAGGACTTTATAAACAGTTATTACACATAAGTCCCTCAGGCTGCCTGGAGAGAAAAGGTGCAGATGGAGGTGTGATTTTAGCTTCATCCATAATTTTTCTGGTTTTATTTAAAGGATCTACATCAAGAGCCCCAGGGATCACCCAACTTCCTTCGGCCGCCCTGCCTGTACCTGCCAGTCAGTGGTGCAACCTCATTATGGGAGTAGCCATCCCCATCATTTACTTCTTTATTCAAGCATGGCTGTGAAGAAATTATTTACCCAAGGAGGTAAGGAGCAGGCTGGGCTCTTTCTCGGGTTCTACAGACTAATTCTGAGGCCAGTTTTTAGAAAAAAAAGTCCTCCTGGCTATTGGGAGCATAAATTCCAGTCCTCACCCTTGCATAACAAGTACCCTTACCCATTGAGTCATCTTCCAATCCCCCAACACTGACCTTTTGAGCCTCCAGCTACCAATCTACCAGTTCAATATATTATCTTCTGCTCAGATGCCAAGAACTGAATGAAACAAGATTCTTAATGTCTCAACTGCATGCACAACTACCATGACACTTGCCATGTACTCATTCCAAAAATATTTGCAAAGGTATTTCATACATTAATTAGGACTCCCCACTTTACTATTTTTGTCTCACCTCCATGCAATTAAATGGCTGCTAACATTTTTATTTAAAGAGAAAGTGAATTAGGAATGTATTTATAGTGGTTTAGTGGGATTTGACTCTGTGATCAAACTCTTTTGTATACAGTTAATACTGGCATGCAGGAACCACAAACTAATTGTGCTGACTCACTGAATACTATAGTACAAGCAATAGCTTGAAGGGACATGAGGATTAGTGTGCGTACTAGCATGCATTGACACCTGCATGGCAGAAAGAACGGAGTTTGATGGATCTCTAGGCCAAGATGTAGAGTAACAGCTCACATTCAAAGCCAGCACCTCTGGAGTGGATCGCATGCCTCACCCAGAGGCTGCCTGCCACCCTCATGTTCATCAAGTGAAATCCAAAGATGCCACACTTGAAAAGCTCTCATCCTTTCCACATATCAAGGCTGCAGCAAAGGAGAGCTTGGCAGAAGCTGTGTTGTGCTGAGGCACAGCAGGGGGCCCAAGAGAGGCACCTTGCTCCACAGTTTCTCTCAGCAGAAAGACTTAATGTACTGCCAAGGATGCCTTAATTGACAAAACCATTTCTTAATGAAGTTAAGAATTTTATCTAAAATATTTACATTTAACTTTCTTTTATTTATTTAATTAATTTTCTTTACCTACACTCATGTGCAAGCACATAACAGGAGTCAGTGTTTAAAGTACAAGACAAAAAATTTTGTTAATAGAGTTTGGAATTTTGATTTTGCCATTAGCCCATGTTATGACCTAAAACTGTGTCTGGCTTTATGGTTTACATTACAATGACTGAAGACTTTAGCAAGATGCTTTGGGTATAATTTATTTATGAAGTTTCTGTTATGGGCTGGAGAGATGGCTCAATAGTTAAGTACTTAATATTCATTCAGAAGACCCAGGTTCAGTTCTCAGCACCCACAAAGTGGTTCACAACCATCTGTAACTCCATTTCCAGGGGATCTCATGCCTCATGTGGCCTCCAATGGCATCAAGCACACATGGGATGCACAAACACACATGCAGACAAAACACTCATACACATAACATAAAGATATATCTTTTAAAAAACCTTCCATGAAGTTTCAAGTATAAGACAAGAATGATGGCTCAGGAGGCAAAGGCACTGGCCATGCAATCCTGATGATCTGGGGTGGAGTGCAGGGACTCACAGTGAAAGGAGACTATGGTTTCTTCAAAGTATGAAAAACTACATCTGACAGTGTCTTCTATATTGTGCCATTTACTGAAAGACAAAGCATGGCACAAAACGGCAATATTGATGGTACTTTATGTGGGCTTGCATTAACTCACCAGGACATCAAAGTGTAACAGTTTGTTGCCTTGAACTCACAGAAATCCACCTGACTTTGCCTCCCAAATATTAGATTTAAAGACATGTGTTACCATGCCCAGCAAGAGGCATCTTTTTTGAGTCATCAAATACATTAACAAAAAAATTATAAAGGAAAAATTATAAAGGGTAGACATCAGAGAAATCATGCTATATGACAATAATAGTAAGAAATGTGAAATCAATAACAGGAAGATATGTGGGAAATCCTCCAACCGTTAAGTGTTGAACAGTTTCATTCTGTATAGCTATGTGTTCAATAAAAATTGATAGGAAAACTAGAACATCTTTTAACATGAGAGAAAAACAATCAGAGGGTTTTAAAATCAAAATGAAAACTTTAATCCTGTAGCAACTGGGTAGAGCATCTTAGCAGGTGTCTTGGGCCAGCTCTGGTAAACCAGACTTCTGGTAAATAGATGAACAGGACATTCCTGCAGTGGAGGAAAGAATTTGGGTTGAACATTCTTTGGAGTCTGATACTATGAGCTAAAACTCACTTGACACGCCATGAGAACTCACCTCTTCCTGGGTGGGCAACAAGTAGAGGAACAAAGTGACAGGAGCCTTCTAGGTGAGGGTGACAATGGTGAAAACCCGGGCAGCATTTGTAAATCTGAAAGTGGTATTGATGCAGTCATCACAAATGTGGGATGGATAAAGTTAAATAAAACATAGGGAATACAGCTCATAGATAAATGTATTTGAAACTAATGGCTTTACACTGAGAGACTTGGGAGACATATAAACATGATGATGTAGGGAAAGGTAGAAAAAACATTTTCTCACCTCAGCAAACTGAAATTTCTGATAGAGAAGCAACTGTAAATATTAATCCACTTGATATAGTTATACATATTATTATGATAATATATCATACATCTCCATACATAAATATTATATAACTACATATTGTTAAGTATAATAATATAGTTCAACTATAACTTATACCATTTGAGTGACTTGGGAAATATGTGAGCCCTATGTTACAAGTAATAATGAAAAAGTAATTTTTTCACCCCATCAAACTGAAATTTCTGATAGAGAAGCAACTGTAAATATTATACCACTCAGATGAAGGTAAACATGAAAAAGTCACGTGTGGACACATTCCTAAAGACTGTACTGCAAGCAGAACTCCCCAGTGCTAGATAAATACAGTAGTGGTTCCCATGCAGAATCTAAGAACTCTGTTCTGAGAGCATGAGCCATGACTGAAGAGCATTGATTGAAATGTGGGGCTTCTGGGAAGGATTGGGTCTATTCTCTTCCCACGTTCCTCCTCCCTACACAGTGAACATCCCAAACAGAGGCCCAGGAGCATTGTTAGCGCAACTCACAGAGACAGGTGATGTTTTCTGAAAGTTTTCAAATGACAGGTCCTAGATAGGGGGCAGATTACAGACAATGATTGACAGGCTTTCTCGCATGACCCAAAAGATGAAACATGAAGTCATAGTTTCGTTTCAGTGCACTCCTGTCTCTCTGTCTGCCTGTCTGTTTATCTACCAGAGGTAACATGTATATGTAGGCATAGAGCCAACAGGCACACAGGGCGGCCAATGCTGATGGTGCAGCACCCATCTAGAACAATGAGCTGTGGCATGCTCTTTCCACACTCTCAGTGTGAAATGTTTGTTAAATGTTTCTCTAGTTCATGTACTGGCCCAAGCCCTACAAATCAAATTTCTCATGAATTATATCTCTATTACATGAATAGCCACGTTTATGTAATTTCAAATCAACATGGAGTTCATTGCTGAATGTCAAAGATGAATGGACATCAAAGGCTGTGCATTCATCTCTTAGGTCTACTAGAATTTGAAAACAAAAATGCTCTGTGCTGACCCATGTAAGATTTTCCTGATGATCTAATTAATCATGATAGATTGAGATTTATTATGTAAAAATAAGCAAACTATGGGTAGGCTGGAAAGATGGCTCAGTAATGAAGACCCCTGAAGAGACTACCAGAGGACCGACTTTAATAATAAACACCCACATGGAGCTCACAGTGACCTATAACTCCAGATCCGGGGGATCTGACATTGTTTGTTGATACCCATGTGAGTCTGGCATGTACATGGTACACCCATACATACATTAAAATAAAACACTGATACACAAAAATTAATAAAAATTCAAAACAAAACTCTATGCACTTTTCTCCTGAACTAATACCAAAGTCTGAAGATATCATTTTCTGGTGTAAAATGTTACTTATTTAAAACAGACATTAAAGAAAACTTTCTGGGAAAGAGTCTACCATACATAGGTGAAAGAATGGTAAAGGGGAAATGTAAAATAATAAATGCTTACATGAAAATAAGTAAGGCTTCCAGTCAATAAATTTATATTGTTTTATATAAATATTAATGTATATTCTGGAAAGCAGAAGACAGAAAATAAGAAACATAAGATAAGAATCTGCAAAAGTAGAAAATACAAACACACTAAAAGAAAATCAGTGAAGTAGGAAACAACTCAATGAGGACCTTGGTTCCTTCCCACTTGGAGCTCCCTGCCCTCACTCTGATATCAATGGGCAGAGCGTATACAATGATGCTCAAGTCATAAATGTGGTGGTCCAAATGAAGAGAATGAAGGGCAAAGGTTTCACGATTCCCACAAATAAATGCAGAAAAAGATGTCAAAACTCAACACATGGCCATTTGGCCTGGGTTGGTAGAAGATGATCAATGGCATGCCTGGTACCACCAGGCCCAGGTGGGAGGAGGAAACCTATAGGCCTACTAGATGTTGTATGCCCTGGGTGGGTAGAGGACAACCACAAGGTGATTTGGCATCATGCTGCTTTAGTTGGTCATGTGCTATGATGATGATGAATATATATATATGTGTGTGTGTGTGTGTGTGTGTGTGTGTGTGTGTAGATAGATATAAAGATACATACATAAATACATACATCGGCAGAATAGTTAATGTACTATGGAAAGAGGCAGATCTGAAGAGGTGAAGTTGCTAATAAATGGCTGATGTGGGTAACCTGCTTACCACCTGAGGCTATGGTGATATTGAGGCCCAGGCTGCTACCAATGGCCATGTCTGGAACTGTGGCCCTGCTGAAGTAGGGAATAAGTGGGTAACCATGGATCTGTTACCACCAAAGTTCCTGTAAATATCTGGGGTTTGAGTCACTACCTGAGGCCATAATGGTATCTGAGGGTCATGTTCTCACCATAGAAAAACAGATCTGAGAGACCTGTGCTACCATGCAAGACCTTGTTGAGATCTGTGTCTGAGCTGCAGCCAAGGGCCATGTCTGAATCCATTGCCCTATCACAGCAAAGGTGCCATGGACCGGCTCAGGGGAGCCACTCAGACCGTGGGAGAAGCAGGGTCTGGGTAACAGGAAGGCACAAGTTCGGCGAATGATAGACAGACATAACACACAAGAGAGTGGTTGGAATCTGCTGCAATTTTACTGAATTCATGTTTTCATTATATAGTATTCAAACAAAGAACAAATCAGAAGGTCATGTATCATTAGTTGGCACAGTATGAAAGCTTCTTTTAGTCACATCAGCAATATTTAAGAAAAGTATATTATCAGGAACAGGTGTTAGACATAAAGCATCCTTAGAAGAGGAAATCTTGTCCTTGGGAATGTAAACCTCAGCCAAGTGGTTTCATCTTATGAATAGAAAGCTTCTGTCTCATTATCACTATCATAGCCCTTCCTCTTCCTAACCCTTTATTTCTAGTGACCAAATATACCAAATCAGTTCTATGCACCTGTTGAAATATACTTTTTAGTACCTTCTTATGCAGCAGACACTATGGGGGTTGGGATCTAGCAAGCCTATCCATAAAGTTGAAAGTATAATGTAACAGTCTTTGTCCATCAACATTAACCCATCGATTCCCTTGCTCATCATACACCCTGTGTATGACAAAGGTTCTGCTGTAGTCTTATACATTCCCATATTGTGTTTTCCTATCCCAGAGCTGTTTCTGAAGAGAATGATCCTTGTCTTGTATATATAGAGAATATCATTATTATAAAAGAGATTGTGCAAAGCTCATATCCCGCATAGCCAGCTAATCGAGAAACCCGTCTATGCTTCAGCTGTGGCTAATACCAGGCTGTCTGCCATTGAGCTCCAGGAAGCCTAGTCCCATGGGACACGTAGCTCCCGTCCGGCATAATGACATATGTCATGTCACACAGACGACACTGGAGTTGGTGTGGCACAAAGGCCTGTGCTAATGTCCATATCTCCTGTTACCATCAAAGTTCATGTGGATGTCTGGGCTCTGGGTCTCCAACTGAGCTGGGGCCATTTTGAAGTCATGTTGAAAGCTGGCTCCACCTCTTGCCTGAAGGGGATGGTTCCAGTGGCCCAGAGGGACCAACTAAGGCACACATCCAGGACTTTGAGTAGGCCCACCCTAACGTCTATCCCATCTATGACCTGCCAGAGTACATGAAGGGACTGGTCATGCTGAACCATAGTTACAGGATCTCCATGATTCAGGGCAACAGCAGGATATCTGAGAGGAGTTTCATTGAGGGTCCAGTACTGATGGTGTGCCAGAAGCCAGAGGCCTTGAACCTGACCAACAACTCATCATACAATGAATATTTGCTAATAAAGCGGTTTGGACAAAGGAGTTTTTTCCCAATACCGCTAAGACAAATGAAGAGGTGATAGAGAGGCAGTAAAGACAGGACATAAATGGTTTTTGTTTGTTTGTTTGTTTGTTTGTTTTGTTTCTGGTTTCATTTGTTTGCTAATTCATGTTTTTATTTCTTCTCAGATTTTCTTAATGGTGATGCTACAAGGGTGAGAGGCATATGGTATTGGGGTGCATGGTGTGAAGTTTCCAAGTAATCAATAAAAATAATTATGTTGAAAAAAATGCAAACTTAAAAAGGCATAACACACTTTCTGATAAAATCTGTGATAAACTAGGTATGGAAAGAATGTCTTAACACACACAAATATGCACACATACACATGCACACATATGCACACATACATACGACACAAGATTTTCAGTACAACCCAGCTCAAAGTACAGTTTTAATAGTGAGAAGATGAACTCAGGAAGGAACCCTCTTTCACAACATGTACTCAATATAACACTAAAAGTTCTAGTTAGAGACAATGGTCAAAAAAGACACAGGAAGCCGGGCAGTGGTGGCGCACGCCTTTAATCCCAGCACTCGGGAGGCAGAGGCAGGCAGATCTCTGTGAGTTCCAGACCAGCCTGGTCTACAAGTGCTAGTTCAAGGACAGGCTCCAAAACCACAGAGAAACCCTGTCTCGAAAAACCAAAAAAAAAAAAAAAAAAAAAAAAAAGACACAGGAAATAATGAGGTTAAGGAGTCTTTTCTTGCACATGATAAGATAGCATATTTAGATAACTCAGGCTGGACAGCAAGTGGCCCTGATCCTGTACCAGAAGACCCATCAGAGAGGTGAGTGTGCTCACGACCAGCTGGATGAAATGGAGGACAGACACCCTGCAACCCCCTAAACTATCTGGGTATTCAGCAGGGGCTTCTCTCCCTGGCTACTGCCTCTCTCTTCCTATCCCATCCAGCTTGCTCTCAGGCACACCTTCCCTTCTTTGGGGACATAGGATCCCCCCAACTTGGCCTGCTTTGGAGCTGAGGATCTGGGGGAAAAGTGGGGAGTGCAAGGGCACAGGAGGAGTTTATTTGTTTCACTGAGCCTGCACTCTGCAAGCCTGCCCTTTTTTCTTTGAGGTTCCTGGCTAGCAAGTGGCCCTGATCCTGTTCCAGAAGACCCATCAGAGTGGTGAGTGTTGTTCCTTTTGGAAACTACAGCTCCCAGATTCCTCCTGGATTACGGACACCTGTGCGCGCAGGTGCACACAGGTGTAGGACATTCTTCCCAGACACCCTTGCGCTTCCCGTTATAAAGTGAGATTCCATGAGGTCTCGCCCCTTTTTTCCTTTCCCCTTCCACCCTCTTGTGTCTCGCACACCTGCACCTTACCTGCCACCCCTCCCCCATTAAAGCGCACCCACGTGGGAGCCGCGTGTCCGTGTCTTCTCCTTAACCCTGTTCCGCCGTGCGTGTTTGTCTGTCTTGTGTTCATCGCCACACACACCCGCTTTAAAAGAATAATATTTGGTGCCAAACGACTCGGGGACTTCCTAGTCCCGGGCGCTCCACCTGAGGCCTGGGCTCCGGGCTTTTGGCGCCTCCCGGACTTCGGGACCTCCTTCCCGGGCACAAAGTCAAGACCGAGACCTTCGACCACCTCCGTCTTCTCACCACGGCCATCTCAGACCGACACCAACTAATTCGTGAGTTCCCCAGTGGCTCCCCTTTTCCCATCATGCCTAGAGATCGTCCAGCAGGCTTTCTCTCGCGCATCCTGGGGTGGGTTGCCTGCTTCCCCTTCCTCCTTCCGGCCTAGGCCCTTGGCTAACTTTAGTTCTGCCTGCAGCTGGGAATTTGGCGTTCCTAGTTTTCTCCCTGAGAATTTGGTGTTCCCAGCTTTTCTGCTTTCTTTCCTCCCTTCTGCTCTCTCTTTTCTTTATATGCGGGCTTGCCAACGGGCAAGCACCTTTCGGCTGTACGGTCAGCCCCAAAAAGGCTTAATCTTCTCCTCCTAGCCGGGGTCTCCCCGTCCGTAGCTAGGTTCGGGCGGATTCTGCCTATAACACGGCCTCCTGGTTACGGGGACGCCTGTAACTCGGGACTGCTGTGCTTGCGGCACCCCTGTGTGCCTTCTGCAGGCGGTTCTGCCATTTAACCATGGGTGCTAGGCAATCAAGGCAATACTCCCAAATACCCCTATCAGTCAGCTCCTGGAATCTCTGCTCCCTCCCATTCCCCCCGCTGTGTAATCAAATCCAGGTACCTCCCCAAGAAGCTCCAGTTCCTCATCCAGCTCCTCTGATTCGGCCTCACCTCATTTCTCCCACAACAAGTCACATAAACAGCTGAAAGTTTCCTTCTGCCACAGGCAGCCGGAAGTGTCTTCGGACTCCTCTCCTCCCCCTTCCCGTCCTACCCCTCCATCCTCCAAAGCCCCTCTAGGCTCCCGCTGTCACTAATCACCACTCTCCCATTGTTATTCACTTAAAACACTCTTACCTAAGGATATCAGGTTCCTGAAAGCTACATCAGCCTCCTGCCAGATCTGCCAAAGGACGACCCAGAGTTTACTTCTCAGGTTTTTCAAAATCTGTCTAAAGCACTTGAAATCCCCTGATCTCCACGTCTCAAGATAATCCTTCATACACGGTAATGACACCAGGCTCAGCTCCCTCTACTACAGTCTGAGGAAAACGGTGGCCCCATCTGCCACTCAATCCTTCTGTGTTAATACACCCTTCCTTCTTTAAACTCCTAAATAACCATCCAGCTGTCGTTACAGATCATCAAATACGAAGTCAATGGCTCAGGGAGTAAGCAGATTTTTAACAAAGTTACTTGACATAACAGGTCAGTCATTGAACTGCAGCGGTGACTCTTTTAAAACACTTTCTTTAAGCTCCAGGATGCTAGCCCACCCCACCTAAGCAGATAAAACACAAGCGGATCATTAACGGAATAGTATCATTTAATTTATTATCATTCTTAACCCCAGACCTCCTAAAACTCCTCTTTAATCTCCCCTCTAATCTTCCGAACCTTCTCTTAAACCTCCTCTCACCTTCGATTTTTTTTCTCTACTAATGCGGCTTTTGCCTTCCAGCATCTTAACGATGACCCAGCTACTCAGGAAAAGTGAGACAAATGTGATTTCTTCAATGAACCATTTCAGAATGCCAGCGGACAGGACATAACCAACAGGACATCTTCAAGATCATCGGACAATCAACCATCTCAGAATGCCAGCGGATCATTGGACAATCAACCATCTCAGAATGCCAGCGGACAGGACATAACCAACAGGACATCGTCAAGATCATCAGACAATCAACCATCTCAGAATGCCAGCGGATCATTGGACAATCAACCATCTCAGAATGCCAGCGGACAGGACATAAACAGCAGGACATCGTCAAGATCATCGGACACTCCCCAGACCCCTCAATGCCCAAAGCCAGCAGGAAGCAGTCATGAGAGATCGGGCTATGCCCCCATTCCCTACTCTTTAAGACCCCCCAATTTTTTTTTAATAAAACCAAAAGGGTGAAATGTTGTTCCTTTTGGAAACTACAGCTCCCAGATTCCTCCTGGATAACGGACACCTGTGCATGCAGGTGTAGGACATTCTTCCCAGACACCCTTGTGCTTCCCATTATAAAGAGAGATTCCACGAGGTCTCGCCCCTTTTTTCCTTTCCCCTTTCACCCTCTTGTGTCTCGCACACCTGCACCTTACCTGCCGCCCCTCCCCCATTAAAGCACACACACACACGTGGGAGCCGCGTGTCTGTGTCTTCTCCTTAACCCTGTTCCACCATGCGTGTTTGTCTGTCTCGTGTTCGTCGCCACACACACCCACTTTAAAAGAATAGTAGTGAGTCTGCTCCAGACCAGCTGGCTGAAATGGAGCACAGACACCCTGCAACCTCCTAAACTATCTGAGTATTCATCAGGTGCTTCTGTCCCTGGCTACTGCCTCTCTCATCCTATCCCATCCCAGCTTGCTCTCAGGCACCCCTTCCCTTCTTTGGGAACATAGGATTCCCCAACTCAGCCTGGTTTGGAGCTGAGGATCTGGGGGAAAAGTGGGGAGTGCAAGGGCACAGGAGGAGTTCCTTTGTTTCACTGAGCCAGCACTCTGCAAGCCAGCCCTTTTTTCTGTGAGGTTCCTTGCCAGCAAGTGGCCCTGATCCTTTACCAGAAGACCCATCAGAGAGGTGAGTCTGCTCCAGACCAGCTGGCTGAAATGGAGCACAGACACCCTGCAACCCCCTAAACTATCTGAGTATTCATCAGGCTTCTGTCCCTGGTTCCTCCCTTTTTCTTCTTTTCCCCCCACCCTTCCCTCTTTGGGAACATAGGATTCCCCAACTCAGCCTGGTTTGGAGCTGAGGATCTGGGGGAAAAGTGGGGAGAACTCTGCAAGCCAGCCTTTTTTCTGTGAGGTTCCTTGCCAGCAAGTGGCCCTGATCCTTTACCAGAAGACCCATCAGAGAGGTGAGTCTGCTCCAGACCAGCTGGATGAAATGGAGGACAGACACCCTGCAACCCCCTAAACTATCTGGGTATTCAGCAGGGGCTTCTCTCCCTGGCTACTGCCTCTCTCTTCCTATCCCATCCCAGCTTGCTCTCAGGCACTCCTTCCCTTCTTTGGGGACAAAGGATCCCCAATTCAGCCTGATTTGGGGCTGAGGATCTGGGGGAAAAGTGGGGAGTGCAATAGCAAAGGATTTCCTTTGTTTCACTGCGCCAGAACTCTGCAAGGCTGCCCTTTTTTTCTGCCAGGTTCCTGGCAAGCAAGTGGCCCTGATTCTGTACCAGAAGACCCATTGGAAAGGTTCCTGTCCAGCAAGTAGCCCTGATCCTGAACCAGAAGATCCTTCAAAGAGTATTGAATGAAGAGATGAGCAGGAGCCAATGCAAGAACTCCTCCAACAATCTAAAAAACAACATGATAACACCAGAACCCAGTGAACATACAACAGGAAAACTTGAACACCCTAATCCAGAAGAAGTAGAAGAAATAGACATTATGAAAGTCATAGAGTCCCTTAAACAGGATGTGAAAAATTCCCTTAAAATATGGATGAGAAGAATAACAAAGAGTTCGAAGAAATGAATAAATCCCTAAAAGATACCCTAGGAAATCAAGAAAAAAAAACAGAAAGTGAAGACAGTTCAAGATTTGAAAACTGAAATTGAGGCAATGAAGAAAACACAAATCGAGGGATGGCTGCATATGGAAAATCTGAGTAAATGAACAGGGACTACATAGACAATCATAATCAAGAGAATACAAGAGATCAAAGAAAGAATTTCAGAATGCTGAAGACACTATAGAGAAAATAAACGCTCTGGTCAAAGAAAACAGCAAATCCAACAAATTCTCATCACAAAACATCCAGGAAACCTGGGACACCATAAAGACCAAACCTAAGAATAATAGGTGTAGAAACAGCAGAAGATTACAGTTCAAAGGCCCAGAAAATATATTCAACAAAATTATAGAAGAAAACTTTCCCAACCTAAAGAAGGATATTCCTATGAAGGTAAAAGAAGCATACAGAACACCGAATAGACTGGATCAAAAAAAAAATTCCCTCACCATATAATAATCAATACACAAAACATACAGAATAAAGAAAGAATATTAAGAGCTGCAAAGGAAAAAGGTCAAGTAACTTATAACGGTAAACCTATCAGACATACACCTGACTTCTCTATGGAAACCATGAAAGCCAGAAGGTCTTGGATAGATGTGCTGCAAAAATTAAGAGACCACGAATGCAACCTCAGACTTCTATACCCAGTCAAGCTTTTGTTCACCTTCAGTGGAGAAAACATGATATTCCAGGATAAAAACAAATTTAAACAATATGTAGCCACAAATCCAGCCTTACAAAAAGTAAAAGAAGGAATATCACAACCCAAGAATCCCAACAATGTCCACAATAACTCACACATTTAACAACCCTTCACCAGCACAACTCAAATAAGGGAAACACACACACTCTACCACCAAAAAAAATAACAGAGTTAACAACCACTGGTCATTAATATCACTTAATATCAATGGACTCAATTCACCTACAAAAAGGCACAGGTTAAAAGATTGAATGTGAAAACAAAATCCAACATTCTGCTGTTTACAAGAAACACACATCAACACAAAGACAGACATCTACTCAGAGTAAAGGGTTGGAAAAAGGTTTTTCAATCAAATGGACCCTACGAAACAAGCGGGTGTAGCTATACTAATATCTAACAAAATTGATTTCAAATTAAAATAAGTCAGAAGAGATGGAGATGTACACTTTAAACTCATAACAAGAACAATTCATCTGGATGAAATATCAATCCTGAATATCTATGCCCTTAATATAAAAGCACCTACTTATGTAAAAGAAACATTACTAGAACTGAAGGCACACATCAAACCCCACACGCTAATAGTAGGAGACTTCAACACCCCTCTCTCACCAATGGACAGGTCAATCAGACAGAAACCTAACAGAAAAATAAGAGAACTAATGGAGGTAATGAATCAAATGGACTTAACAGACATCTATAGAACATTCCACCCAAATAGGAAAGAATATACCTTCTTCTCAACATCTCATGGAACCTTCTAGAAAATTGATCACATACTTGGTAACAAAGCAAACTTCTACAGATACAAAAAATTATTAGTAATCACCTGTGTCTTAACGGATCACCATGGAATAAAGTTAGAATTTAACAATAATTCTACCACCAGAAAGTCTACAAACTCATGGAAACTGAACAGTCAACTACTGAACCACCTCTGGGTCAGTGAAGAAATAAAGAAAGCAATTAAAGTCTTCCTTGAATTCAATGAAAATAAAGACACAACATACCCAAAACTATGGGACACTATGAAAGCAGTGCTAAGAGGAAAGATCATAGCTCTAAGTGCCCACATTAAGAAAATGGAGAAAGCTCATATTAGAGACTTAACAGCACAGCTGAAAGCTCTAGAAAAAAAAAGAAGCAGACTCACCTAGGAGGAGTAGAAGACTGAAAATAATCAAACTGACTGCTGAAATCAACAAAATAGAAACACAGAAAACAATCCAAAGAATCAATGAAACAAAAAGCTGGTTCTTGGAGAAAATCAACAAGATTGATAAATCCCTATCCAAACTAATCAAATGGCAGAGAGAATACACAAATTAATAATATCAGAAATGAAAAGGGGGACATAACAAAAGATACTGAGGAAATTCAGAGAATCATTAGGTCTTACTACAAAGGCCTATATGCCACAAAGTTGGAAAATGTAAAAGAAATGGACTTGTTTTTACATAACTACCATATACCAAAATTAAATCAAGACCAGGTGAACAATTTAAATAGACCTATAAGTCATGAGAAAATAGAAGCTGTCATAAAAAACCTCTCAACCAAAAAAAGCCCAGGACTAGATGCTTTTAATGCAGAATTTTACCAGAAATTCCAAGAAGAGCTGATACCTATACTCCTTAAGGTGTTTCACATAGTAGAAACAGAAGAGTCATTGCCAAACTCTTTTTATGAGCTACAGTTACCCTAATACAAAAACCACACAAAGACTCAACCAAGATAAAGAATTACAGACCAGTCTCGCTCATGAACATTGATGCAAAAATTCTCAATAAAATACTGGCAAACCAAATCCAATAACACATCAAAAAATAATCTATTACGATCAAGTAGGCTTCATCTCAGAGATGCAGGGCTAGTTCAACATACGAAAATATATCAATGTAACCCATCATATAAATAAACTGAAAGAAAAAACATATGATGGCTTCGTTAGATGCTGAAAAAGCATTTGACAAAATTCTACACCCCTTTATGATAAAGGTCTTGGAGAGGGTAGGGATACGAGGATCATATCTAAATGTAATAAAAGCAATATACAACAAACCAACAGCTAATATCAAATTAAATGGATAGAAACTCAAAGCCATTCCACTAGAATCAGGAACAAGACAAGGCTGTCCACTCTCACCATATCTCTTCAACATAGTGCTTCAAGTTCTAGCAATAGCAATAAGGCAACATAAGGAGATCAAGGGAATTTGAATTGGAAAGGAAGAAGTCAAACTGTAGTTTTTGCAGATAATATGATTGTGTACATCAGTGATCCCAAAAAGTCTACCAAAGAACTTCTTCAACTGATAGACACCTTCGGTGATGTGGCAGGACACAATATCAACTCCAAAAAATCAGTAGCCCTCCTATACACAAAGGATAGAGAAGCAGAGAGGGAAATCAGAGAAACTTCACCTTCTATGATAGCCACAAATAGCATTAAGTATCTTGAAGTAACTCTAATCAAGGAAGTGAAAGATCTATTTGACAAGAACTTTAAAGCTTTGAAGAAAGAAATCAAAGAGGATACCAGAAAATGGAAGGATCTCCCATGCTTTTGGGCGGGAAGAATCAACATAGTAAAAATGGCAGTTCTACCAAAGGCAATCTATAAATTCAATGCAATCCCTATTAAAATCCCAACAAAATTCTTCACAGACCTTAAGAGAACAATGATCAACTTTATATGGAAAAACAAAAAACCCAGGATAGCCAAAACAATCCTAAACAATAAGGAAACTTCTGGAGGCATTACCATCCCTGATTTCAAACTCTATTACAGAGCTACAGTAATGAAAACAGCTTGATGTTGCTATAAAAACAGAGGCGTTGACCAATGGAATCGAATCAAAGACCCGGATATTAACCCACAAACCTATGAACACCTGATTTTTGACAAGGAAGCTAAAAGTATACAATGGAAGAAAGAAAGCATCTTTAACAAATGGTTCTGGTATAAATGGATGTCAACCTGTAGAAGAATGAAAATAGATCTATCACCATGCATAAAACTCAAGTCCAAATGGATTAAAGACCTCAATATAAATCTGACCACACTGAACCTGATAGAAGAAAAAGTGGGAAGTAGTCTGCAACACATGGGCACAGGAGACTGCCTCCTATGTATAACACAATAGCACAGACATCAAGAGCAACACTGAATAAATGAATGAGACCTCCTGAAACTGAGAAGCTTCTGTAAAGCAAAGGACACTGTCATTAAGACAAAAAGGCTTCCTACTGAGTGGGAGAAGATCTTCACCAACCCCGCATCAGACAAAGGTCTGATCTCCAAAATATATAAAGAACTCAAGAAACTGGACATGAAAATTCTAAATAGCCCAATTAAAAAATGGGGTACTGAACTGAAAAGAGAATTCTCAGTTGATGAAGTTCAAATAGCCAAAAGACACCTAAGGTCATGTTCAACCTCCTTAGCGATTAGGGAAATGCAAATCAAAACAACTTTGAGATACCATTTTACACCTGTCAGAATGGCTAAAATTAAAAACACCAATGATAGCTTATGCTGGAGAAGATGTGGAACAACGGGAACACTCATCCATTGCTGGTGGGAATGCAATCTTGTGCAACCACTTTTCAAATCAGTGTGGCGGTTTCTCAGGTGTAACGGCGTAAATGAATGCAGATAGATTGTAAAAATATATACAGCTTTAATGGGGAAATAGACTTACGGAACCACAATTCCCAAGGAGACCAGGAAAGCAGAAGTGATGGCTGGGAGGTGCTTGCCAGATTTATAGGTAAACATTAGCCCGAGGCGAACACGCCCCCTAAGGGGTGGGACTTATCCCACACTCAGGAAATTAGGAATTAATCTACCTCAGGATCCAGCAATATCACTCTTGGGAATATACCCAAGAGATGCCCAATCACACTACAAAAGCATTTGTTCAACTATGTTCATAGCAGCATTATTTGTAATTGCCGGATCCTGGAAACAACCTAGATGCCCCTCAATGGAAGAATGAATAAAGAAAGTGTGGAACATGTACACATTAGAGTACTACTCAGCAGTAAAAAATAATGACATTTTGAATTTTGCATGCAAATGAATGGAAATAGAAAACACTATCCTGAGTGAGATAACCCAGACCCAAAAAGATGAATATGGAATGTACTCACTCATTAGTGGACTCTAGTCATAAACAAAGGACATTAAGCCTATAGTTGACAAGCCTAGAGAAGCCAAATAACAAGGTCAAGCCAAAGAAAAACATATATAGATCCTCTTGGAAATTGGAAGCAAACAAGATTGCCGGGCATAAGTTGGGAGCATGGGGTGGGAGTGGGGTTAGGGGAAGGGGAGAGGGGGAGAGAGAAGAGAAAAGGGAAAGACTGGAGAGTGCTTGGAGGAGTGGGATGGTGGAGATGGAGGAAGGACAGATATAGGAGCAGGGAAGAAGATATCTACATTAAGGGAGCCATTTTAGGGTTGGCAAGAGACTTGGCTCTAGAGGGGATCCCAGGTGTCCACGGGGATGTCTCCAGCTAGGTCCTTGGGCAGAAGAGTAGAGGGTGCCTAAATTGGCCTTGCCCCACTATCACACTGATGATTATCTCAAATATCACCATAGAGTCTTCCTCCGGCAACAGATGGAGATAGAGACAAAGTCCCTCATCAGAGCAATGGACTGAGCCCCCAAGGTTCAGTTGAAGGGCAGAAGGAGGGAGAAGATGAGCAAGGAAGTCCGGATTGTGAGGGATTGGTCCACCCACTGAGATAGTGTGCCTGTTCTAATGGGAGCTCACCAAATCCAGCGGGACCTGGACTGAATGAGCATGCAATCAAACCGACTCTCTGAATGTGGCTGAAAATGGGGGCTGACTGAGAAGCCATTGATAAAGGCACTGGGACTTGTTTCTACTGCATGTACTGGCTTTTTGGGACCCTAGTCTATTTGTCTATTTGGATGCAAAGCTTCCTAGGACTGGATGGGGTGTGAGGGGGGCTTAGACTTCCCACAGGGCATGGCCCTCTTTTAAGGAGGGAGAGGGAGGAAGGAGGGGGTGGAAGAGTGGGAGGGGAATGGGAGGAGGGAGGAAGTGTAAATATTTTGAATGCAAAAATAAAAAAAAAAGAAAACCCTGAAGAGTCTACCAAAGTAAGGTTAAGGGAGTTGTAAGACAGCCTGGTCAACAGAGCAAGTTCCAGGAAAGCCAGAGCTACAAAGAGAAATCCTTTCTTGAAAAACCAGTAAAAGAGAGACCTGAGATGCCAACCTGCCCAAGAACAACAGAGGTCAGAACTGCAGATTACCTGGGAATGCCAGAGGAGTCACAGAGTCCCCTGGGACTCACCAACCCACAGAGATCCACCTGCCTCTGCCTCCTGAGTTCTGGGATTAAAGGCATGGACTACTACTGCCTGGCAGGAATTCCCTTTATGGGGAATCCTGATATAATCATTAAGACAGAGAGATATGAGTAAGAGCCGTTGATTAAGTCCCCAACTACACTTCAATGACCACATTTTGGTATTTGAATAGAAATTGAAACTGGGACGATCACTGTCTAGGAATAGTCTATGCAATCTGACAGAAGGAAAAAGGTCTCTAATAAATTCTCAAAGCCAAGTTGTCCTTTAGGACATCAAGGGAACATGAGGAAAAAAGGTGTAGAATGATATCACTGAACACAATAAGCCGAGATTCTTGACTACTGAGGAGCATCTCGGGGTAAGAAAGCAGAAACCAAAGATGCAGAGCAAACTCACAAGCACTCACAGGCAAGATGGCTCCTTGGGAAAAGCACTTGCCTCCTAGCATGATGTGCTGGCTTGTTTCTTGTCAACCTGAAACAATGTTGAAATCATCTGAGAGGAGAGAACCTCTGCTGAGAAAATGCCTCCATTTTTAAGGTTTTTCCTTAACTAGTACTTGATGTGGGAAGGTCCAGCCCATGATGGGTGTTGCTAACTCTGGGACTGTGGTTCTGGGTCCCAGAAGGAAGCAGGCTGAGCAAGCCATGAAGAGCAAGACAGTAACCTTTCCATGGCCTCTGCATCAGCTGCTGCCTCCAGGTTCCTGCCCTGCTTGAGTTTCAGCCTTGGCTTCCCTCAGTGGACTATGACTGGGCATACAGAAGCCAAATAAACCCATTCTTCATCAGGCTGCTTTGGTCATGGTGTTTCATTATTGCAATAGAAACCGTAACTAAGACACAGGACAACTGAGTTCCAGCCCCAGCACCCACTGGGGGATTAGATCATGAGAAGAGGAAACAGATCTGCAAGAGGCTCAAAAGAACAGAGCAGTGGAGATTCTGTGGACAAAGCATCTTAACTCTGGACAGATGGATCCACAGTGGCAGGCCTTATAGTTGACTGCAGTTGGACTGTGAGAACTTGACAGGGTCCAATACAGACAGACTCTAGTGGCCGTTTGTACTATGGGAGGATGTAAGATAGATCCAATCTTCCATATTGGTGAGAGGAGGTGACTGAAAAGGTTTGTCTGGGAACTCCAGGTGCCCTTGATTGTCACTGTGATAAAACATGAGACAGATACTGAGTCTCAGGATCTAGTGAGGGTCCATGTCAAAGGAGGGCTGCAGACTCTGAGGACCCAAAAAGTGTAATATGGATGACAATGGGCAAAATTACAGTCTTGAGTGTGAGCTTAGCAAGATTTTCTAAGAGTTAGATAATCTGATAGAGACAAGGGAAGAGGGGACTTATGGATGGAGAGGGAGATCAGTGCGGAAGAAGGCAGGAGAAGGGTAAAAGGGAGTATAAAAATTGATAGGATTGAGATAATAGGGAAATATGGAAAATGACGTCTCCTTAGGGAAGGTGGAAGGAGGTAAATACAGAAGGAGGAAGGGATGTAAAATAAAACAATATAATGGCTGGAAAAGTCACAAGAAGCCACATTACTATTTACCTAAAAATGTAACTAATGTAATTCAGTGTATGACTACACATATATAATTTTAATTAACTTTTTTTTATATGGGCTGATGGTGCTCCCTCCAGAGACTACCTAACAAAACCACAACCAGGCAAGAGAAGCCTTCTTTTGAGTTTTTGGTCAGGGCTGTTTAAAAACTTTCAAAGCATACAGTCTATTTTTTTTTTTTTACTTTCTATTACCAGAGGTGAAAGGTAAGTCCCTATTGCTGAAGACACCATGCACTTTAGAAACAGACCCAGAGGACGCTGAGCTGAAACTGACCAAATCTTAAACATGAAGGAGGTCCAGAGATGAAGAAACGGGAATGGGTTTCAAAACCACATCCCCAGTGTCATACTTCCTTCAGCCAGGTCATACCTCCTGAACCTGTCCAAACAGGGAACCAAGAATTCAAATACCCTATTCTATAGAGGACAGGTTCATTCAAATACACACACTAGACATTCACAATAGCACCTCGGCGTTGGTGTCTGAATGAAGCAATACAGAAAGAATGATTGCACTTGCTGTGGGGCCAAGTGGTCTCTCATGTTGGAATCTGATTGGTCCTCCTAGAAAGACAATCTCAGTCTGTCTTGAAAGTGGTTCAGCTTTAACTGTTTTTTTTTTTTTTTTAGATTTATTTGTTTTAACTGAATGTATGTATGTGCACCACTCATGTGTCCTGTGGCCTCAGAGGTCAAAAGACAGCATTGGATCTCCTGGAACTGAAGTTACCACGTATGATTACCGAGAATTAAACATGGATCCTCTGAAAAGCAGACAGTGCGCACAACCACTGCATCACCTCTCTAGCCCCAGTGGTCTAGTTTAAACAACGGGCACAGGAGAAGCTTTCAGCTTCAGGATTATCTGTTCTGTCTTTAATTATTAAAATGCAGTCACATGTGGATTGGCTAAGCATTCGTCAGTATTTAGAGTTTTGATATTCTGTTAGTCATGACTCTGAAGCAGTTAGGCTTCAAGGTGGGTCCCCCTACTCATAAACAGACCACAGTCCTTGATGTTACTGCCTCTTGACCTGTAGTCCTGTAGTGTGGGCTAGCCTCTGACCAGGGTCAGTAAGCCATCCCTTGACAACTGAAAGATACAGGGGGTCTGGTGTGTGTTGTTCTGGTTTCATTCTGTTGCTGTGACAAACACTCTACCAAAATCAACGTGAGAGAGAAACTGACTTATTTGACTCCTACTTCTAAGCCATAGTCTGTTGCTGAGGGAGGTCATAGCAGGTACACAGAGGCAGGCCCATGTGCTATTCCACATTATCTATGACCAAGAACTCGCACCCGTTTCATGGCCAGAGAGGCACAGCCGGAACCATAGAGGATACTGCTTGCTGTCTGGATCACCAGCTCCTGCATAGCTAGATTTCTTAAACAGCCAGAGACCACCTGCCCCGGGAATGATAATGCCCATAGTGGCCGGGTGTTCCTACATTATTAATAGCGAAAACAGCCCCTCAGTAGATACTACCTTCTTAGGTGACTCTAGGCTAAATCAAACTGGCAATAGAATCTAACCAGCAAAAATATCCAATTCTATGATCTAAGAGTACAGATCAGTAAAAGTGGTGGCCATGCAACTTCTGTTCCATCCTTACCCTACTCCACTCTGCCCCACCAGCCTCACCCACCATCCTGTCTCTACACGGTCTCCATGAGCGACATCTGGAGATTCTCAGAATGAACAGATCCAGAGAAGATATCCCGAATTTTCCTGTCATAACTGACAGGGCCCATCCTTAGCAAGATCATGTGATAACAGATAAGAGAATTGTCCTGGTAGAGAGCAGGGGTGGGCCACACCTTGACCTGCATCTTCAAGTAACAGAGAAAGGTTAAACTTTTTTAGCACAGTGGAAACTCAGCTCGGGATTGATTGATTTAATCACCTACTTGCTGTGGGACAATGATCTGTACCCTGTAAATTGTATTTTAATAAAAAAACACTGATTGGCCAGTAGCCAGGCAGGAATTATAGGTGGGGCAAGTAGGCAGGAAGTAGAGGCGGAGCATTGAGAATTCTGGGAAGAGGGAAGTTTCAGTCTGCACTCATGACCCAGCTGGACAGAAAACAAGATAGCAAGATGTGACTGCCTCACTGAAAAAGGTACCATGTGGCTAACACAGACAAGAATTATGGGCTAATATAAGTTATAAGGACAACATTGAATAAATGGGACCTCCTGAAACTTAGAAGCTTCTGTAAAGCAAAGCACACTGTCACTAAGACAAAAAGGCAACCCACTGACTGGGAGAAGATCTTCACCAATCCCGCAACTAACAAAGGTCTGATCTCCAAAATATATAAAGAACTCAAGAAACTAGACTGTAAAAGGCTAATCAACCCAATTATAAAATGGGGCACTGATCTGAAGAGAGAATTCTCAACAGAAGAAGTTCAAATGACCAAAAGACACTTAAGATCATGCTCAGCTTCCTTAGTGATCAGGGAAATACAAATCAAGACAACTCTAAGATACCATCTTATACCTGTCAGAATGGCTAAAATAAAAAACACCAATGATAGCCTTTGCTGGAGAGGTTGTGGAGAAAGGGGTACACTCATCCATTGCTGGTGGGAATGCAAACTTGTGCAACCACTTTGGAAAGCAGTGTGGCGGTTTCTCAGGAAATTCGGGATCAACCTACCCCTGGACCCAGCAATACCACTCTTGGAAATATACCCAAGAGATACCCTATCATACAACAAAAGTATATGTTCAACTATGTTCATAGCAGCATTGTTTGTAATAGCCAGAACCTGGAAACAACCTAGATGCCCTTCAATGGAAGAATGGATGAAGAAAGTAGGGAATATATACATATTAGAGTACTACTCAGCAGGAAAAACAAGGACTTCTTGAATTTTGCATACAAATGAACATAAATAGAAAACCCTATCCTGAGTGAGGTAAGCCAGACCCAAAAAGAGGAACATGGGATGTACTCACTCATAATTGGTTTCTAGCCATAAATAAAGGACATTGAGCCTATAATTCATGATGCTAGAGAAGCTAAATAAGAAGGTGAACCCAGAGAAAAACATATAGGCATCCTCCTGGATATTAACCTTCATCAGGCGATGAAAGCAGACAGATACAGAGACCCACATTGAAGCACCGGACTGAAATCCCAAGGTCCAAATCAAGAGCAGAAGGAGAGAGAGCACGAGCAAGGAACTCAGGACCGCAAGGGGTGCACCCACACACTGAGACAATGGGGATGTTCTATCGGGAACTCACCAAGGCCAGCTGGCCTGGGTCTGAAAAAGCATGGGATAAAACCAGACTTGCTGAACATAGTGGACAATGAGGACTACTGAGAGCTCAAGAACAATGGCACTGGGTTTTGGATCCTACTGCACGTACTGGCTTTGTGGGAGCCTAGGCAGTTTGGATGCTCACCTTACTAGACCTGGATGGAGGTGGGTGGTCTTTGGACTTCCCAAAGGGCAGAGAACCCTGTTTGCTCTTCTGGCTGATGAGGGAGGGGGACTTGAGTGGTGGAGGGGGAGGGAAATGGGAGGCGGTGGAGGGGAAGAGGCAGAAATCTTTAATAAATAAATAAAATAAAATAATTACCTGAAAAAAAAGAGTTAATAAGAAGCCTGAAATACTAGGCCACTCAGTTTATAATGACTGTAGACCTCTGTGTGATTTCTTTGGGACTGAACAGCTGCTGGACCGGGCAGGACTGGGTGGGACAGAAACCTCGGTCAACACTTATTTCTCTCTTTCTCTTTTTAAAGACTCCCTTCCAGAGGACTTTCCTGTTCCACAGGCAGAGATTGTCTCTGCACCCCAGCTCTGCATCCGTAACCTCACTTCATGTTTCCTTCACAGATGCTGCTTTTCTTTGCTACAACTCCACTGTTAAAAAACCAACATCTGGACCATGGAGTCAGGAAGTCATAGGCCAACTGAATAAAAAGTGTTTTATTTACTGTAACAGTACCAACAACTGTTATCCCAATGGTGTTCTAGGAAATAGACTGAGTGCCACGAAGATCTGGGGAACTCGAGTTGAGACTCTGCGAGATTTATCTGACCTGTTCAAACAGCAAATGATTCACCTGAAACAGGAGAATTATACTATCAGAGGTAAGATTCAAATGGCTCCATTGGGCTGGGGATTTAGTTCAGTGGTAGTGTTCTTGTCTGTCATGCATGAGGTCCTAGGTTCAATCCCCACAGCTACAATTTAATAAAAGAACATATTAGATGGTGTAGGAGGTTATTCTGTCTATAAGTTACTTTCATTGGTTAATGAATAAAGAAACTGCTGTGGGCCCTTAATAGGGCAGAACTTAGGTTACCGGTAGGTAGAGAAGACAGGAATGAATTCTGAAAGGAAGAAAGCAGAGTCAGAGTGCCGCCAGGGAACTGCTATAGACAGACATGCCAAATCTTCCCAGTAGGCCACTGCCACGTAGAGATATACAGATTAACAGAAATGGGTTAAATCAAGATGTGAGAGTTAGCCAATAAGAAGCTAGAACTAATGGGTGAAGCAGTGATTTAATTAATACAATTTCTATGTGGTTATTTCAAGTGTAAGCTAGCCAGGTGGCCAGGACAAATAAGCGTCCCCTCCCTACACAATACCCCCCTAAAGGAAAGAACAGGATTTATGACAAGTTAGGGACATTCATTGTTTGCATGGAAGAAAATACTCTGGTAGGCCCACCAAAGAGGTCCAGCACAGAGGCTAAACTGTGGAGGGTACAGCTAGGTCAGAGGATGGGAAGAGAGAAGGGCAGGTAGACAGAATTCATCAAGGTCAGAGGCTGATCTCTTTCCAATGGGCACAGAGCCCCTCTCTCTGCAGGTCAGGCTGTGTTGTTGGCATGAAGTAGATGGACATTTCAATGGATCCTGGGACTTTGGCCTCAATGGACACAAAATGGCCCATGTTGACTCAAGCACTGGAGAGTGGACTGAAATTGGTCCTGGATCCAGGTGGATGAAGAAGATGTTGGAGAAAAACATGGATTTTACTGCCTTCTTAAAAATGACCTCACAGGGGGACTGCAAGACATGGCTTGAGGAATTCAAGTCACATAGGGAAGAAAAGCTGGAGCCTGCAGGTAACTGGGAAGATGGGGTGGAAACTCAGGCAGGTAAAGGGTGCCATGGGGTGTGTAATAATCTGATTACCATGAGTTCTGGTGCTGATGGCCGTTTATTCCACCAGTCACTTCTTCCTCACCCTCTCCTCTCACAATCTCATTGTGTTTACACTGTTTACTCTCTGTGGTTCTCACTGGTTGTCACAGTCTGAGTCTTTATTTCCTGACTTTTTCTTCATTCTAGAATCACTGTTGCTTTTCATCTCACCTGATCTTTCTTCTTTCCTGTCACCATCCTCACAGGTCACCTTCATGCCTGCTCTCCTGCCAGCAGGAAAAACAAGTACTCATCATTATCCTGCTCTTCCTAACATAGCTGCATGAGTCTTTTGAGGTCAGGGGACCCGCTCACCTAAACAGTTATCCACAGCAATGGGGGTGGAACTTTGTGTTGTTGAATTACCTGAGCACTCAGAAGCTACAGTGAGATTTTCTAAGATTTGAGATCTGCTCAAAGACTCAACTTGTGTTTCCCCTTCAGCCTCAACAACCACTACTCCAAATGTGGACCAGTCTTCATCCATGGCCATCAATCCTAAGACCACTGTCCTGCTGAGAATCCTTTGCTACTCCCTTCTTCTCTTCTGTTTTATGAAAAAAATCCTTGGCAATGACAGGTACTATGTGTTGTATTGGGAGCGAGGTGAGGGATAAGAGGATGAGAAGTGAAGAAGCAAGAGTAAATTACTGGAGTTCTATTGTTGTCCCTCATCTTATTGAGCCTTGTATTGAGATAGGATGCAAGAAATCTGGAGTTCATGTCACCTGCTAGCAATAACTTGTGTATCCTGAGCCTGGACAGAACAGGAATCATGTCACAGACCAGTGAGAGAGGAGAAGGGAACACAGCAGGTTCCTAATCAGGAGGGTTTCATCATGCAGATGAGGAGACAACAGGAACACAAATGAACATCATAATCCCACTTAATGTGTGGAGGGAATAAGATTCCACCCCATAGACAAAGATAAAGTGATATAAATAAAGATTTTAAAAAGGTGGAAAGACCACCTGCTGCTCATGCATCAGACCCAAGTTCCATTCCCAGAAACCAAAGGGTAGTCACAATTATACAGTATCAGGTCAGATGACCCAGGCCCTTCTCCACATACACCAGGCATTCACACAGAACACTTAAAGACTTTTAGGCTAACATTCATACACATAAAATAGAAATAAATCAAGCAGCAACAACAGCCTCCAGAACCAATGGAGCAGTGTCCTCACTAGAGAAAAATGAAACAAAGCTGTTCCTGTAGTCTACAGCTCCCATCTGGGCTGCTCAGATGGAAAAGGTGGGGCAGGGACAGTCACACCCATAGGTGTAACATGAAGGGCCAGGCCTGCTTGTTTGTTGGGGTTTTTGTCCCACCCGGTTCCCCACAACTGTTTAACCTCAAAGAAAATCACACATAGGTCTCCTTAAATTATAAGCTGATTGGCCCATTAGCTCTAGCCTCTCACTAGCTAACTCTCACATCTTAATTAACCCATTTTTCTGATCTATGTTAGCCATGTGGCTCGGTACCTTTTTTCAGTCGGTCAGATCACATCCTGCTGCTTCCATGGTCTGGGCAGGAGTGGGAGGAATCAGCTTCCTCCTTTCCAGAATTCTCCTGTTCTCATTACATCATTTCTACTTCCTGTCTGGTTTTCCCACCTATATTTTCTGCCTGGCCAATCAGCGTTTTTTTATAATATGATTGACAGAAAACAGACAATTCTCCAGCACCACACAGGTGTGATGCCACTCAGATTTTGAGAGTTTAAGAATGGAAGGAGAATGATGTCTGGAACCCCACTCACAGCCTGGAGAACCAGGACCCAGGGACCTTTCTGGATAGAGGTTCCCTCTACTCCTCCAGCCCCTCCCATCAGCCCCAAGTCAGGAAGCAGAGCTAGTCATCACCACTTTGTTCTGATCTTCCAGGTCTGCAGCAGGGCCTGGGGCTCTGGGACTTGGAAAAAAAGGAGGAATACAGTAGGGGATCCAGGATGGAGAGCCCAGGGGTGACAGAGGAGGGAACTGAATGACCTTCAGTGAGGGTGGCTGTGGGGTGGTGATAACTGGTACAGGGAACCCAGGAGAACTGACCCAGGCTCTTTTCAGACCTTTCAAAAGACATGTTTCTTTGCTGCAGGTTGAAGATGCTCCAGAGAAGGTCATAAGGGTTCATCTGGTGCCACCATTCTCCCTTCCATTAGCCTCCAGGAGATGAATGAGTATGATGCGGACACAGCATTTCATGGTCTTCACACTGTGCAGTCACTTGGGCCCTTTCTTATCACCTGGTACTATTTCTCTTGGTGTGATCTGGTTGGATTTGCCCTTAAAAGAAACTACTTAAACCAGAGATTTGGGAAAGAACATTGCTATGTACTCATTCCTAGCATAGAAAACAGGATAACCATATCTCCTTAGTGATAATTTGGTGTTTTCACTCTTTTATATTACATGCAATATTACATGAATATCACATGCAGTATTCAAATATCTCAGGTATCACTAAAGGAAATCTTAAACAACCAATCATAGTAAATGGAAACTGAGGACCAGTTGTTTAATAGAAATCATTGGTAACTGTAACAGGGTCCCATATCTTAGCACAGCTGACTCCATGATCAAAGTGCCATTCACACTGTAAAACTCAGCACATAGACAAAACTACCTGTAAAACCTAAAACAAAGGCCTAATCTGTCTAAATTCATAATTGAGGGACATTCTCTGAATGGACTGACCTTGCTTTCTGGCTTCTGCACTCGCACTCTGGCTAACCATTCTTGACTAAAGCATGTCCCCACAGAACATTTTTTTTTTTGCACATAAAAGAGCTCTACCTGAGAAATGCTTGGTGCTACACTGGGTCCCAAATACCCAATGTGGTTGCTGATCAGCTAATGAAGAGTTTCTATTAACTTAAATCCATGTCTGAGCAGTCTTCTCTGGCGAATACTCCACAACATTTCTGGAAGTCTGACCAAGATCCCAGAGCCAGACCTAAAGACACCAGAGAACCCGGGAACAGAGAAGACTGTGGTGGTCAAGGAGCTCCAAGGGCAATGGTCCTCAACTATTGGGTCTCAACCCTTTGGAGGGATCAAGGGGCTTTTCAAAGTGGTCACAGGCCACATGTCAGATCTCTTGCATATCGGATATTTATACTATGATTCATAACACTAGAAGAATTACAGGTATGTAGGAACAACAAAAATAACTTTATGGGGTCACCACAATATGAGAAACTGTGTTAAAGAATAACATTATTGGGAAGGTTAAGATCCACTGTACTAGGAGGTGTGTGCCACCTGGGTTCCAGGTCACCAGGGCTTCCTTCGATAAACTGTTGCCTAGGGCTTCAGAGGAGTCTGAAATCTGCACCCCAAAAGGTGACAAATCAGAAAGTCACCTCGTCTATCAGGTCCAGAAGGAAGTGTGATTCGGGTACTTTCTCTTTTTACACAGAGGAGAAGTCTGACAAGGCCACTGATCAAGGGCTAAGAACCTTGTGGATTGTCACTGAATTCGCCGACCTTTCACATGTATGAATATGTGGTAGTCACCACTGCTTGTCTTTACTTTGTGCTTGTGTGTGAGTGCATTGTGTGCATCTGTATGTCTGTGTGTCTGTGTGTCTGTGTATCCTTCAGTTCTATTTCCCTGCATTGACTAGTCGCTTTCTCTAGTATGTGAACACCTGGCTTAAGAATTGTGACCCTCTTGTTGGAAACCTGAATCTTTTTTGGTTCAGTTAAGTCACCAAGAGAGACAAAAACAAACAAAACAGCAACAAAAACAGGAACCATCCACCTGTCCCATTCCGTGAGTGGGTCACTTGCTTAGTTCATTTCTTGACTCTTGCTCATGGTCAGGGTTGGTCTCTGTGTGGAGGTGAGGAGAGGCCATGCTTCTCATTCAGGCCCCTCTGCCATCTAGTGCAATGCACACGTGAAGAGGAAATAGTTCCCCAGGTGAGCATTCCCTCAACTCCACTTCCGCACCCCTGCTTTAAAAGGTGGAGGACATGGCAAAGGAAATTCTATTAGCATATTGCTTTTCTCCAGGAAAAGTGACCTGATGTGGGATTCCCCTCTGTAGGTTGTGGATATGTTTTACTTCCATTGGTTGATATAGAATCTGCATGGGCCAATGGTAGTGAAGAATAAAACAAGACAGGATTCCAAGCATAGATAGAGGAAAAAAGAAGGCGGAGTCAGAGAGAGGCCATGTAGTCGCTGAAGGAGACACTGGACAGAAACTTACCGCTTAGCCACAAGCCTCTGATAAAATACGAAATAATAGAAATGGGCTAATTTAAGATGTAAGAGTTAGGTAAAAGTATTCATAAGCTATTGTCCTAAGATTGTTGTGACTAATATAATTTCTGTGTGATTATTTTGAGTCTGGGTGGCTGGGAACGAACAAGAAGCCTCCAGCAGCAGTGGTCCAATGTACTGATGGCAGCACCAATTTATGTGAAGAACAAAATTGACTTCTAGCTGTAATAGCATTTCTGCTCGTCTGTGATGGTGTTGTTCCAGGTTTGAGGAGGGGCAGTTTTTAAAGTCCTTATTCTGACAGGTCTTTAGTATTCACTACCTCCAGTATGTAGGGCTACAACAATTAGAGACAAAGTTTCCACAGTGACTTCAGGAACAGAGACACAATGTATTGTATCCAACTTCAAGCCATCCCTATTTGTATTGGCCAACCCTCACCAGGGCAGGTTTCTATGTGAGGCATACACTCTAAACCCTTGACTGTAATAGGCCTTCTCAGATTCTTGTTCCTCACAGACTTCTCCTAAGGTAATGGACCATCATACATCCTGGATGTACATCTTTTCTTATTGCTCAGGGCACCCCTCCATTGTTCTTGCTACCATACTATTTACTACTGAAAAGGGTGCACATAATGTTACTTTTGGTCATCTTTTCATCTCAGGAACTTTGTAGGAAGGACAGGTGGGCATGACAGCAAACACCTAGCACCTACTTCAGCCCTTAGGAAGCCGAGTTAAATGACTGCTATGAATCTAGACCAGCCTGAGTTGCAGTAGAAGACTTCAAGCCAAAACCAAATCAAATCAAACCCCAAAATCTAGTTTAAAAAATAAAACGCAGACTATTGAATAAACACCTTTTTAAACACATACACACACACACACACACACACACACACACACAACATTAGAAATAGAAATATCACCCACCTAAAATTTTCTAGAGGATTACTTTGAGATGGATGGAGTTTTGGAAAGAAGAATTTGAAATTAATTTTCTTGGGGGGAAGGTCTTAGGTTGCCTCAAAACTCCTGGCCCTTCTTTCTCTTGTAGTCTGCCTTTGGCCATTTAACTTTTTGTTATTCAAGAGTTGGGGAGAAAGATGGAGAAGCTGAAATTCCTGTCTGCTAATGAAGCTGCCCTTGAAGCAGGTTAAATTCAAAGACTAAAATCAGTCCTCAGGTGGTGGTCTGAGATAATCAATAGCTCTCACTAACCAGACTGTCCGTGCTGCACAGCCCTGAACCAGTCAGTGGCTGTGTACAGGACACGTGAAGCTTATTTTATGAACTCATTTAAACTCTGCCAAGATTAGTTAGTACCTTTTTTCCAAAGCACATTTCAAGCCATGTACCTGGATTTGGGAGTTGGAGAGCTGATCTCTACAGTAACAGAAGTAATAGGTGGTGATCTAGAGCAATTTCAGGGGCCCAAGAAAAGAATTTAAGAGTTTCGTTTTGTGAAATTGTTCAAAGAACATTATTTAGGTGAAAAAAAATCAATCAAGAATAATCTTAGTTTTTAGGGAAAGGCTTTTTAATATGGAATTTCCATCTGTGATATATTTAAATTTTAGGCCTCTGGCAACTATAGCAGAGAAAGACCCCTGTAGCCTTCATTAGAGGCAAAACAAACAGTACAGCTGGGGCAGAGCTTTCCTTTCCTTCCCCACTGCTTTTTCTTTCCCCTCAGAGAAGTGCTAGGCTTGCTTCACCATCTCTGAAATCACACCTCACTGCTTTATCCCCTGTCCCTTCACAGCAGACTCTCCTGTTGACATCAACACGTGTATTGCAACCTTAATGACTTTGACTGCCCCAGAACCTTGTAGAAAAGGGGAACCATAAACTCACCCAGAGCCCTTTTTTTTTTTTTTTTTTTTTTTTTTTTGCAGTCTATCCATAAGAGAAAACTGTCAATATTGAAATACAATACGAGCTTGATCCAGATTTGATGCCCTGACAAAGGCAGGGTTTGCTACTTAGGAGAGCTCAGCCATCTTGCCTGACCACAGTAAACTGGAGGTCCCATCTTATAGCCTAGGCACTTCACCAGGGATTTCTAAGTTGAGGTAGAACTCCCAGCATTCCTTAGAACAGAGGCCTAACTCCCTGAAACTGTTGAAAAAAAATCCCATTTAGGATGAAGAACGAAGTGCAAGTTTCAGACTTTATTATGCATTTTTTTCCAACCTCGACAAGGGTAAATTAAACTCCATACAAGCTTAGAACTTCATTTCTTCTTTTTCTTGACCTGTGGCTTGTGTTCAGCCCCTGGGTAGAGCCCTCTCTTTAATGGCTGAATGCACACATTTGACCTGCACATGTTGGATTCACTGTTCTGAGATTTGCCTTAGGAAGGAAAGGAAGGTGCAAAAGCAGACAAAGAAATCTATAACCTGCTCAGTCTTTCCCATTTGTTCAGGCCATTCTTTGACCCAGCTCAGAAGCAGCAGCGACAAGGATTGGATTGCTAAGGGATGTACCTGAACCAGTGCTTGAGGGCTGCTGCCTAGGCCAAGCCTCTCAATTGTTTGCCTTCCTGCAGCAAAGTCTCAGCTGCAGTAAAAGGGAGGCCCATGGGTGGCAGACACTATGGGGTTACCTCTCCCCAGTCCTGACTGGCAGAGCACTTGAGCACTGTGCCTGCAGCCCTGGAGCATTCATTTGTCAGGAAGACACTTGAGACAGAGAAAAAGAAGAGAAAATTTGGGGTAAGAAGTGACTGATGGGATCTAATCTTTAATTAATCCGCACTTCGGCCTGAGCCAAAGTCATTCATTGATTTCGCATTCTTCTCTGTGCAGCTCAGGCGGGGCGGACCTGTGCGGGCGGGCCTGTGGGAGGGACGAGCGGTGGCCACGGGGACCGTGAGTCCTGAAACTTGTTTTAGGTCGCCCATTTTGGCAGAGACCATTGAGCCAGGCAGGTCCGCCTCAAGACCCCTGCGCTCGCCCTTCTGCCCTTCTGCGCTCAGAGGCTGGTGTCTGGTGCCTGCTTGCATACTTGGCCAGGTAAGGTGGCATCGGTGGCCAGGCGCGGAAGTGGAGGACGACAGGGACTGGGAATGGGAAAGTGCGGGAGCAGACGGGTGCGCCCCGCGCCCCACCAGCCTCCAACCTGAGGAGGCAAACTTGAGAGAGCGGCTTTCCAAGTGACGCACTGACGAGGGGGTGGGGACTTTAATCCTTTCCTGAGGGCAGAAAAAAAAAAGGCGGGGGAGGAGTTCTGTGGTCCAAACCCGCTCAAGCGCTGCCCACCTCACAAAAGTGAAAAAAGTTGACCCGCCCAGTGGCTTGCTCTGCGCCATGCCCGCACCAGGCAGAGGTATCTGTCTGCCCATTCTGTCCGCCCCATGCTCCCAAGATTGAGCTGCACTGCCTGGTCGCGTGGGTCAGGGCTCTTGCTCCACCCTTCCACGGGGGACACGAAGGTAAAAGTCGCTTCTATTTCCCTTCTTAGTCCTGCAGCCACCGCCCAGGTTACTTATTCTCTTCTTTTTTAGCTGATTATTATTTTCTTTTTTGGGTGGGGGAGGGCGCGAAAAAACGGAGTCTCTTTCCTTATGCAATTTCCTCTGGCGCCCATTGCAAGGACTCCCACACCAAGCATGGTTATCCTTTGTCCTGCTCCTTTGACACCTAGGGGACACTTCCAGAAACAAGCATTTCATATCACCCAAAGTTCCCAGCAACAAAACTAGATTTTATAAAAAATTGTTCTAAGTTAAGGAAAACTGGCATGAGAAATAAAAACCCCCAAACACCTGCGTGTGTGTGTGTGTGTGTGTGTCTTAAATTCTCTTGCAAACATACAGTTCACCTACAAAAACACACTTAAAAGTGACAACAAATTCAAATTCTTTCTACCAAGAATTTGTACTTTTCCTATGTAAATGCCTCTTCTAAAACAGAAAAAAAAATCATTGATTTTATCTGATGAATGCTTTTACTATGTGTGATTCTCTACAATGTGTTTGTGCAGTGCCTGGGGAGAGCAGGAGCCTACACGGAATCCCCTGGAACCTCAGTTACCCAGGTTGTGAGCTGCTGTGTGAATGCCAGGAAGCCAGCCTGGGTCCTCAAAGAGCAGCTGGTGCTCTCACTCTCTGGGTCCTCTCTCCAGACCCCAGAAGCTGCTTTTAATAGTAACTAGTTTTTTTGATAGCAGAACTTTCCTAAATGCCCTAGGTTCCAATGTCACAGAGTTAAGGGAAAAGCTCAGCCTTGCTGACAAGATAGCATTTGTCTTCAGTAGGGAGAGAGTAAAAGGAAGGAAATAGAGGGGGTGGGGGATGACGGGGGGTGGGGTGGGGGTAAAAGATGACATTGGCAAACAGAGAGACAACAAATAGCACGAGGGTGCAGGGGTGATAGGAAAGGGACCTGCCTGCATGCAGGATGAGTTTGAGATGGAGGAGAAAACTGAGAAAGAGGAAGTGAGGAGGCACAAGAGGTCTGTGCCAGATTCAGGGTGTTTGTGAAGTTGTAGCAGAAGCAGAGAAAGCAGCCAGAACAGTGACCAGGGGCCCCTACTTTGATGAAGACAGAAACAACAAGCAATACCACAGGACGTGGTTGTGTGCATGGACACCTCACAGGGCTTACACTGTCCCAAATAAAATTATCTACATTTCCCTGAGGTCTGCAGAGAAACAGCCCAAAGCATAGATGATTCTGTTTCCTATGGTCCCAGAGGGCGCAGCTGCCAGTGAGTGAGAGGAAGGGACCAAGGGCGTGTAGTCCAGGACCACAGTGTCCTCACTTCTCAGTTCACATGGGGCCCTTCATGCACCTAAGGGCACAAGGACCGCGGTTCTCTGGTAGGGAGGATCTGAACCCCAGGGCCCAGGATGGATCCCCAAAGAGATGCAGGAAAAGACTGGAACTAGGAACCAGCATGGCTGGAGCATGGAAAGACCTGAATTCACAGCCCAGATGTCTGGGACCTTTGGGAATCTCTGCTCAGGGTCCTCTGTAGGGCAATACTGAGGTCTCCAGGATTCTCTCCACAGCTCCAGTTACACCTGTCAGTATCCACGTCTCAGGAAGGACCATGGCAAATCCTTGGAACTCGTTGAGCAATCATTCCCAGAATCTCTGGGTTTTGGTTCTCCTGAGCTGTCTAGGGACCAATCTGCTGGCTGGTGAGTTCCTAGGGTCTAAATGGAAAGAGGATGGGGGATAGGAACAGAAGCTGGCTCTGAGTCAGGAAGTTTGCAATATGCCTAGGTTAGCTAGAAGCTCCTGGGCTTCTTCTTCTGCTCCTCACCCCCACAGTACCCTGTCTCTCCCTGACCCTACCCCACCAGGCTTTAGTAGATTTAACAAGTTAGGAGAAAAGTGAGGGTGGGAGGGCAGGTAACTGGGAAGATGGGGTGGAAACTCAGGCAGATATAGGGCGCAGTGTGGTGTGTAATAATCTGATCACCATGAGTTCTTGTGCTGATGCCATTTATTCCACCAGTCACTTCTTCCTCACCCTCTCCTATCTCACTGTGTGTACATTGTTTACTCTCTGTGGTTCTCACTGGTTGTCACAGTCTGAGTCTTGAATTCCCGGCTTTTTCTTCATTCTAGAATCACTGTTGCTTTTCATCTCACCTGATCTTTCTTCTACCTTGCCACCATCCTCACAGGTCACCCTCATGCCTGCTCTCCTGCCAGCAGGAAAAAATGAGGACTCAATTGTCCTGCTCTTCCTAACATAGCTGCATGAGTCTTTTGAGGTCAGGGACCCACTTCCCTAAACAGTTATTCACAGCAATGGGGGTGGAACTTTGTGTTGTTGAATTACTTGAGCACCTGGAAGCTGTGGTGAGATTTTCTCAGATTTGAGGTCTGCTCAAACACACAACTTGTGTTTCCCCTTCAGCCCCAACAACCACTACTCCAGATGTGGACCAGTCTTCATCCACGGCCATCAATCCTAAGATCACTGTCATGACTTCAGCCTCAACAACCACTACTCCAGATGTGGACCAGTCTTCATCCATGGCCATCGATCCTAAGATCACTTTCCTGCTGATAATCCTTCCCTACTCCCTTCTTCTATGTTTTCTGAAAAAAATCCTTGACAATGACAGGTACTGTGTGTTGTATTGGGAGCGAGGTGAGGGACAGGAGGGTAAGAAGTGAAGAAGCAAGAGTGAATTACTGGAGTCCTATTGTTGTCCCTCATCTTATTGAGCATCTTATTGAGATAGGATGCAAGAGATCTGGAGTTCATGTCACCTGCTAGCAGTAGCTTGTGTATCCTGAGCCTGGACCAGAGAGGGATCCTGTCATAGACCAGTGGGAAAAGAGAAGGGAACACAGCAGTTTCCTTATTAGGGTGGTTTCATCATGCAGATGAGGGGTCAACCAAAACACAGAAACACGTGTTAGTCCCACTCAATGTGTAGAGGGAATAAGATTCCACCACACAGACAAAGAGAAAGTGATATAAATAAAGATAAAAAAAACAGTACAAATAAAAAAATGGCCCAGTGGCAAGACCACATGCTGCTCATGCATCAGATCCAAGTTCCATTACCAGAACCCACAGAGTAGTCACAACTATACAATTTCAGATCCAGGGAATCTAGCTTCTTCTTTTCTACATACACCAGGCATTCACACAGAACACTTCAAGACTTTCAGACTCACATTCATACACATAAAATAGAAACAAATCAAGCAGCAGCAGCAGGCTCCACAACCAATAGAGCAGTGTCCCCACTGGAGACAAATGAGACTAAGCTGCTCCTGGAGTCTACAGCTCCCATCTGGGCTGCTCAGATGGACAAGGGGGAGCAGGGACAGGCACACCCACAGGTGTGATGCCACTCTCAGATTTTGAGAGTTTTAGATTGAAAGGGAAATGATGTCTGGAACCCCACTCATGGCCTGGAAAACCAGGACCAGGGCCCTTTCAAGATAGAGGTCCCCGCTTCTCTTCCAGCCCCTACTATCATGCTCTGAGTGAGGAAGGAGAAATAGTCATCACCACTTTATTCTAAACTCCAGGTCTGCAGCATGGCCTGGGGCTCTGGGGCAAGGGAAAGAAGGAGGAAGACAGTAGGGGATCCAGGATGGAGAGCCCAGGGGTGACAGAGGAGGGAACTGAATGACCCTAGGTGAGGGTGACTGTGGGGTGTTGATGACTGGTACAGGGCACTCAGGTGAACTGACCCAGGCTTTCCTCAGATTCTTCAAAAGACATGTTTCCTTGCTGCAGGTTGAAGATGCTCCAGAGAAGTCATGAGAGTTTATCTGGTGCCACCACTCTCCCTTCCCATCAGCCTCCACCAGATGAATTGTGATGCTGCGGACACAGCATTTCATGGTTTTTCACCCTGTGCATTCACTTGGGCCCTTTCTTATCACCCTGTACTGTTTCCCTTGGTGTGCCCTGGATGGATTTTCTCTTAAATGAAACTACTTGAACCAGAGATTTGAAAAAAAATGGTGATGTACTCATCCCTAGCATAGGACACAGGGTTACATTTCCTTAGTGAGAATGTGATGTTTTCACTCTTGTGTATGTAACAGTCAATATTCAAACATCTCAGGTATCACTAAAGGAAACCTGCAACAACTAATCATAGTAAATGGAAATTGAGGACCAGTTGTTTAATAGAAATCATTGGGAACTGTAACAAGGTCCCATATCTTAGCACAGCTGACTCCATGATCAAAGTGCCATTCACACTGTAAAACTCAGCACATAGACAAAACTACCTGCCAAACCTAAAACAAAGTCCTAATCCATCCAAGTTCATAGTTGAGAGACAGTCTCTGAATGCACTGACCTTGCTTTCTGGCTTCTGTACTCCCACTTCTGGCTAACCATTTTTTTTTCTAGAAAGTCTGCAAATTCCTTTATTGTTCTTTTTCAGTAATATAAAATGTATTTTCAAATACATCTGTATCACCTCAATCAGGAATTTCATTTAAAAAATCAATCACAGAGTTTTAAACTGATTATTCAGTTTAACAACAAATACCCTATACTTCTGACATTGATTCCAATGAAATTTTCTTCAATCATGTTGACTCAAAACCAGCACCTCAAGGATGGCAAAGATATACTGGCTCATTTCCTTTACCTGCCAGCTTTGCCAAAGACAAACTAGATAAGTTGAAGGGAAGAAAGGGGCCTGGCTTCAGGGTCTATCTCCTTAGCCCCATATATCCCTAATTGTGTTGTTCTTGTTGTTTGTTTGTTTGTTTGTTTGTTTTAAAGGGGGTATTTCTAGAACAGGAAACAAGGAAGTAACATCTGGCTAAAAGATACCAATAGAATGAACCTTATAAAAAAAATAAAGATTGTCCTGGTTGCCCGCGCCAGTTCTGAACTTCTCACAGGCAGCGGAGGCCAGCAGGATCAAAACAGCCTACATGTAGAGCTGGGGCCCAGTCAAGAGTCCACATTCACCCGTGGCGGGGCTCCATTGGCCGTGCTTCATCACCCACGCCGGCTGCTGGGTGCCCAGCCTGACTGGCAGATGTGAGATACTGCAGCCCTTCCTGCCACGAGTTGTGGGGCACTCCTTGAAGATACAAGGACAACTGGAAAACCATTTTGTTTTTGGTTTTCCAGTTTCTCCCATTTGAACTCCCAAGAAGACACTGACCTCTGGCCACAGGAAGTGATGGGCAGGGTTAATAATGTTCTTTAGTGCTGGGTGATTTTTATTTTTTCTCTTTAAAGTTTTTCGAGCGGGGCCAGGGCCTCCGGTGTGGAGGATAGTCTTGAATTCCTGCTTTACAAACCAGTCTCCCAAATGGCAGAAGGACAGGCGCCCACACATCCAGCCTAGAAGTGGTCTTAACATTTCATCAGTGTGTGGTCTCCCTCTTCGCGGCTACCCCAGGAGCCAGCATGTAGAGGCGCATGGGGCCGGAGTGCTGATTTCAGCTGCATCTAGTCTTGAAAGGCCTTGCTGTGCAACTATACTGCTTAGCTGCAGTAAAGAGTGGAAATCAGCCACGCTGATACACCAACAGTCTCCAATATGATGGTCGGATTCCACCTCGATCCATGACTTAGTGAAAACTATCTGTGAGGTATGTTTTGTGTGTGGAAAAAAAAAGTGGAGAGAAATAATGAAGGGGGGAAAAAACAGTAAAAAGCAGTGTACCTTATATTGGTTTCTTCAAACCGTATGAAGGTGCTGAGAAGTGGGCAGGAGAGAGAACCCTGAAACAAGCTCAGGAACATCCTCAGGCACTCCCTCCCTCTGGTGCTAGCTTTGAGAACTCACACACGAAACCCTCCTTTCCAAAGGAGCTCTCTCCCAGGTGTGGAGCTCGAGAGGCTGAGGCTCACCTCGACAGCAACTCCAATGTCAGACTAGAGGAAGTAAAAACAGCACCGAGAAGTGCATAAGGGGCTGGTGCCTGCACCCGTTTTCTCAGAGCTGGCTGTGTGAGACAGGGCAGGCTTCTGCCACACCTCAGCTGCCTAAGAAGTAGGAGGAAAGGCAGAGGCACACCGGGGAGACCCAGCCTCCCGGATGTCAAAGCTTGACTCTGGTTTACCAAGCTAACTCCAAGGATACAAAGCTGCTCATCCCATCACTGCCTCTTTCTAGCAACACTGTGAAATGTGCTCAATCCAAAAGCCTGTCCCCAGGAAACACGAACCATTTCCAGGGAGTAGGATGTGTTCAGTTTACATGGGCCCGGCCTTGTGTCATATGCCTCGTGCAAGCAGAGCATCTTCTGGCTAACCATTCTTGACTAAAGCATGTCCACACAGAACGTTTTTTTTTATGTGCATAAAAGCTGGGGATAAAACCAGTCTCGCTGAACATAGCAGACAATGAGGACTACTGAGAACTCAAGAACAATGGCAATGGGTTTTTGATCCTACTGCACGTATTGGCTTTGTGGGAGCCTAGGCAGTTTGGATGCTCACCTTACTAGACCTGGATAGAGGTGGGTGGTCCTTGGACTTCCCACAGGGCAGGGAACCCTGATTGCTCTTTGGGCTGATGAAAGAGAGGGACTTGATCAGGGAAGGGGAGGGAAATGGGGGGCAGTGGTGGGGAAGAGACAGAAATCTTTAATAAATAAATTAATTAATTAAAAAATGCTTGAGAAATGCTTGGTGGTGTACTGGCTCCCAAATATTCAGTGTGCTTGCTAACCCTCTAATAAAGAGTTTCTATTAACTTAAATCCATATCTGAGAAGTCTTTGGTGGTGAATACCCCACAACATTTCTGGAAGTCTGACCAAGATCTCAGAGCCAAACCCAAAGACACCAGAGACCCCGAAAACAGAGAAGGCTGTGGTGTTCAAGGAGCTCCAAGGGCAGTGGTATTCAACTAATGGGTCTCAACCCTTTGGAGGGTTCAAGGGGATTTTCAAAGTGGTCACAGGCCACATGTCAGATAGCTTTTATATCAGATATTTATACTATGATTTATAACACTAGCAGAATTACAGTTATGAAGGAACAACAAAAATAATTTTATGGCGTCACCACAATATGAGAAACTGTGTTAAAGGATAACACCATTAGGAAGGTTGACATCCACTGTCCTAGGTGTTGTGTGTCACCTGGGTTCCAGATCTCAGCGTTCTCTTTGATAAGCTGTTTCCTAATGCTTCAGAGGAGTCTGATATCTGTACCCCAAAAGGTAGCAAATCAGAACATTACCTTGTCTACCAGGTCCAGAGGGAAGTGTGGCTAAGGTGCTTTCTCTTTTTACACAGAGGAGAGGTCTGACAAGGCTGTTGATCAAGGGCTGGGAACCTTGTGGGATGTCACTGGATTCCCCGACCTTTCACATGTATGAATATGTGGTAGTCACCAGTGATTGTCTTTACTGTGAGTGTGTGTTGTGTGTATCTGTATGTCTGTGTGTCTGTATGTCTGTGCTTCTTTCTGTTCTATTTCCCTGCATTGACTAGTAGCTTTCTCTAGTATTTGAACACCTGGCTTAAGAATTGTGACCCTCTTTTTGGGGACCTGAATCTTTTTTGGTTCAGTTAAATCACCCAGAGACAGAGAGAAAAAGAACAAAACAGCAACAAAAACAAGAACCATCCACCTGTCCCTTTCTGTGAGTGGGTCACTTTCTTAGTTCATTTCTTGACTCCTGCTCATGGTCAGGGTTGGTTTCTGTGTGGATGTGAGGAGAGACCATGCTTCTCATTCAGGCCCCTCTGCCATCTAGTGCAATGCACACGTGAAGAGGAAATAGTTCCCCAGGTGAGCATTCCCTCAACTCCACTTCCGCACCCCTGCTTTAAAAGGTGGAGGACATGGCAAAGGAAATTCTATTAGCATATTGCTTTTCTCCAGGAAGAGTGATCTGGTAAGGCATTCCCCTCTGTAGGTTGTGGATATGTTTTATTTCCATTGGTTAATATAGAATCTGCATTGGCCAATGGCAGCGAAGAATAAAACAAGACAGGAACTTTAAGCATAGATAAAGGAAAAAAGAAGGTGGAGTCAGAAAGATGCCGTGTAGCAGCTGAAGAGGACCCTGGACAGAAACTTACTGGTTAGCCACAAGCCTCTGATAAAATACTAAATAATAGAACTGGGCTAATTTAAGATGTAAGAGTTAGGTAAAAATATTCACAAGCTATTGGCCAAAGATTGTTGTGACTAATATAATTTCTGTGTGATTATTTTGGGTCTGGGTGGCTGGGAATGAACAAGAAGCCTCCAGCAGCAGTGGTCCAATGTACTGATGACAGCACCAACGTATGTGAAGAACAAAATTGACATCTGTCTGTAATGGCATTTCTGCTCGTCTGCGATGGTGTTGTTCCAGGTTGGGGGGGGCAGTTTTTTTTTCAAGGTCTGATCATTTATTTGTTACCCGTACAAACTTATTTTTGACTGGACTCAGACTTAGAAGTAGAAGCTCTCAGCGAGGACAGCCTTTGCCTCTTGGCAATCTGTTCCTGGCGCTTTTCTTTGGCTTCCTTCATTCTCTTGGCCAAAATTTTAGCATATTCTGCAGCCTCCTCCTTGTTTTTCTTTGTTCGTTGTTTCTTCAGAGCAATATGCTGGCGTTTGTGTTGCAGAACACGCGGAGTCACAAGACGCTGAATCTTGGGTGCCTTGGTCCTGGGCTTCTTACTCTTACCTTCTTTGTTTAAAGGCTTTCTGACAACGTACTGGCGGACATCATCTTCTTTAGAAAGATTAAAAAGCTTTTGGATTCTGCTAGCTCATTTAGTTTCCAACCGACGAGACACAGTAGTATCTGTCAGTCCAGGAATATCCTTCTCTCCTTTTTTTACAATAACCAAGTTGAGAACACTCAGATTGGCATCCACAATGCATCCTCGGACAGGTTTGCGCTTCCTCTCTCCGGTTCTCCTTGGTCTATAACAAGAATGCCCCTTACTCAACAGCAGGCGCACTCTGCCATGGGTCAGGACACCTTGTTTCATGGGAAAACCTTGTTTGTCATTGCCGCCACTGATTCAGACCACGTAACCCTTCCACTCTTCACCCAGGGCATCGGCAGCCACTTCCGTGGCCATGTGCTTCTCACAGAAGGTCCGAAGCTTGCGCTCATCGTCCACATCGATGAGTTTCTGGCAGCCGGTGGCTGGGAAGGAGATATTCAGCTTCATCTTCGCACAGCCGACCGCCTAGGAGGCGCCACAAAAAAAAGAGGGGGGGGGCAGTTTCTAAAGTCCTTATTCTGACAGGTCTTCAGTATCTTCACTATCTCCATTATGTAGGGCTACAACAACTAGAGACAATGTTTCCATAGTGACTTTGGGAACAGAAATACAATGTATTGTATCCAACTTCAAGCCATGCCCATTTCTGTTGGCCAACCTTCACCAGGGCAGGTTTCCATGTGAGGCATACTCTCCAAACCCTTGACTGTAATAGGTCTCCTCAGATTGGTTGTTCCTCACAGACTTCTTCTAAGGTAATGGACCATCATACATCCTGGATGTACATCTTTTCTTATTGCTCAGGGCACCCCTCCATTGTTCTTGCTACCATCCTATTTACTACTGAAAAGGGTGCACCTAATGTTACTTTTGGGCATCTTTTCATCTCAGGCATCTTGTAAGAAGGACAGGTGGGCACGACAGTGAGCACATAGTATGTCAGCCCTAGGGAGCTGAGTTAAATGACTGCTATGAATCTAGATCAGCCTGAGTTGCAATAGAAGACTTCAATCAAAAACCAAATCAAATCAAACCCCAAAATCTAGTTGAAAAAAAAACCTGAGACTATTGAATAAACACCTATGAAAAACACACACACACACACACACACACACACACACACACACACACGAAATAGAAATATCACCCACCTAAAATTTTCTAGAGGATGACTTTGAGATGGATGGAGTTTTAGAAAGAGGAATTAGATATTAATGTTGATTTTCTTGGGGGCAAGGTCTTAGGTTACCACAAAACTCCTAGCCTTTCTTTCTCTTGTAGTCTGCCTTTGGGCATTTCACTTTGTGTTATTCAAGAGTTGGGAGGAAAAGGGGAGAAGCTGAAATTCCTGTCTGCTAATGAAGCTGTCCTCGAAGCAGGTTGAATTGAACGACTAAAGTCAGTCCTCAGGTGGTGGTCTGAGGTAATCAATAGCTCTCACTAACCAGACAGTCCCTGCTGCACACCCCTGAACCAGTAACTGTGCACAGGACACGTGAAGCTTATTTTATGAACTCATTTAAACTCTGCCAAGATTAGTTAGTACCTTTTTTCCAAAGCACATGTCAAGCCATGTACCTGGATTTGGGAGTTGGAGAGCTGGTCTCTACAGTAACAGAAGTAATAGGTGGTGATCTAGAGCAATTTCAGGGGCCCAAGGAAAGAATTTAAGAGTTGCATTTTGTGAAATTGTTCAAAGAACATTATATAGGTGAAAATATTCAATCAAGAATAATCTTAGTTTTTAGGGGAAGGCTTTTTAATATGGAATTTACATCTGTGATATATTTAAATTCTAGGCCTCTGGCAACTATAGCAGAGAAAGACCCCTGTAGCCTTCATTAGATGCAAAGCAAACAGTACAGCTGGGGGCGGAGCTTTCCTTTACGTCCCCACTGCTTTTCCTTTTCCCTCAGAGAACTGCTAGGCTTGCCTCACCATCTCTGAAATCACACCTTACTGCTTTATCCCCTGTCCCTTCACAGCAGACTCTCCTGTTGGCATCAACATGTGTATTGCAACCTTAATGACTTTGTCTGCCCCAGAAGCTTGTAGAAAAGGGGAACCATAAACTCACCCAGAGCTATTTTTCAGTCTATCCATAAGAGAAAACTGTCAATATTGAATACCATACTAGATTGATCCAGATTTGATGCCCTGACAAAGACAGGGTTTGCTACTTAGGAGAGCTCAGCCATCTTGCCTGACCACATTAAGCTGGAGGTCCCATCTTATAGCCTAGGCACTTCACCAGGGATTTCTAAGTTGAGGTAGAACTCCCAGCATTCCTTAGAACAGAGGCCTAACTCCCTGAAGCTGTTGAAAAAAAATCCCATTTAGGATGAAGAACAAAGTGCCAGTTTCAGACTTTATTATGCATTTTTTCCAATCTCGACAAGGGTAAATTAAACTCCATACAAGCTTAGAACTTCATTTCTTCGACCTGTGGCTTGTGTTCAGCCCCTGGTTAGAGCCCTCTCTTTAATGGCTGAATGCACACATTTTACCAGCACATGGTGGAATCGCTGTTCTGAGAATTGTCTTAGGAAGGAAAGGAAAGCGTGAAAGCAGACAAAGAAATATATAACCTGCTCAGTCTTTCCCATTTGTTCAGGCCATTCTTTGACCCAGCTCAGAAGCAGCAGCGACAAGGATTGGATTGCTAAGGGATGTACCTGAAGAAGTGTTTGTGGGCTGCCGCCTAGGCCAAGCCTCACAGCAAAGGCTCAGCTGCAGTAAAGGGGAAGCCCATGAGTGACAGGCACCATTGGATTCCCTCTCCCCAGTCCTGACTGGAGGAGCACTTGAGCACTGTGCCTGCAGCCCTGGAGCACTCACTTGTCAGGAAGACACATGAGACAGAGAAAAAGAAAAGAGAAAATTTGGGGGTGAGAAGCACTGATGGGATCTAATCTCTAATTAATCCGCACCTCAGCCTGTCCCAAAGCCATTCATTTGTATTTCTTTTCTAGGTGAGGATGAAATTGCCTAGATCTAGAGAGGGAAGGAAGCTCACTCCTGTCTTGGGAAAGAGATCAGAAGAGGGGAAAGGGTTTCTCCCCCATTTCCTTGCCCCTCTGAAAAAGAGGAGAAAACTTAATCCTGGGGGGAGGCATGTGGGTAAGTGGCTTGGAAGCGACTGGTGGGGGCGTCTTGGGCATCTCACTCTGAAGTAAGGAGTGCAAAAGAGAAAGAAAAGAGAGAGAAAAGGGAAAGGAAAAGATGGGGGAGAAGAGACATATTTTTTCCTCCTTTTGTTCACACAAGGAGAAGTGTGTGGAGGGTCATGAGGAAGGGACTCAGCCTGTGTGGTCTTGTTTGGCATTCACTGTAGAGCTGGCCAAGGGATGCCTTTGGGTCTGCGCTCCGCCCCACCCCTTTGGTTGCTTTTTTGAGGCCAGGTGCCAGGTGGCTGTGGTGGAGGTGAGCACTCTGCCTGGGAAGGCAGGGACCAAAGTGGCAGAGCCTCAGCCTCCCCAGGGGGGAGGGGGTCAAAGAGTGCAGTTGTACCGAGGCAGGGGGCACCGGCTTCAGGAGGGATGCTGGGGATGATCGCAGTGGCGACTTGGTGCAGTAGTGGCAGAAGGATGCTAGGCGTGGCATTCCTTCACTGTGTTCTTCTCTGCCAGTGTGGCCTTAGTACAGGAGGAGCAGAGAAAGAGAGAGAGAGACAGACAGACAGACAAAGAGAGGGCACAAGCAGGCAGCACAGCTGGAGATTGAGGCAGTAGGAAAGGGGAGACCAGGCCACTTAGCTTCCAGGCTGGGCTGCTGACAATGGACCACCTGAATGCCTTAGAGGAGCCTCTAGCCAGGGAGGGAGGCCGTGTGTGTGTGTGTGTGTGTGTGTGTGTGTGTGTGTGTGTGTGTGTGTATCTGTGTGTATCTGTGTCTGTGTGTGTGTCTGTGTTTGTATATATCTGTGTGTCTCTCTCTGTGTGTGCAGGCTCGCCAAGAAGACTCCTCAACTTGCTTTGAGTACAAGCATCTTCACTAATACAAACAGCCACGGAGTGGACTGTGGCCAAGAGTTTGCCTGTGCTCTTCAAGCTTTCCACTTCCCGTGCTCCCCACCGCTGCCGAATGTGGGAGAATATTCTAGAGCTTATTTCCAATTTCCCACATTTGGTGGAAAGTTGCACGGGGTTGGAGGGGGAGGGGGGAAGAAAAAGAAAACCTCCGCTGAATTTCCCCCCCCCCTTGGTTTTTAAGGGGGAATAGCCTCAAGGGCGGGCCCAGCATTGGCCGGAAGGAGCAGGCCAGGCCAGAACCCGCTTCCCCTGGGTCCCGTTCTTCTTTCAACACAGGCGGTGTGGACGGCCCTCGGCGTGTGGGAGTGGCCAGCGGCAGCGGCGCAGACGTAGAGTCCCCATAATTTGTTTAAAGACAGTTTTAGCAGAGACGGTGCAGCCAGGTCTGCCTTGAGGCCCCTGCGCCCGCCCTTTCGCTCTGCCCTTCGGTGCTCAGGAGCTGCTGTCGGGTGCCCGGCTTGCATCCTTGGCCAGGTAAGGGGGCGGCCATGGTCGGGTGCGGAAAGTGGAGGACGACAGGGGGTGGGGATCGGGAAGCGCAGAGGCAGAGGTGTCCACCACGAGCTCCCTGAGCCTCCGACCTGAGGAGGAGGCAAACTTGAGAGAGCAGCCTGCCGAGGGGCGCGCTGGCGGAGAGAAAACTTTAATCGCTTCCTGGGGGTCGAAAATAAAGGGGGGGTCTGTGGTCCAAACCCCAAGACTGCTGCCCACCGCGTGAACGTAAGAGAAAGTTGACCCGCCCAGCGGCTTGCTCTGCACCTGGCCGGCGCGAGGCACAGGTGTCTGTCTGTCCATTCTGTCTACCCCATGCTCCCTGATAACCAGGGTAAGAGATCGAGCCTCACTGCTGGGTCTCATGGGTCAGGGCTCTTGCCCCACTTTTCCATGGGGGACACAAAGGTAAATGTCACATCTATTTCCCTTCTCTGTCCTGCAGCCACCGCCCAGCTTCCTTTTTCTCCTCTTTTCCTGATGACTTTTTTTTTCTTTTTGGGGTGGGGGGCGCGAAAAAACGGAGTCTCTTTCCTTACGCAACTTCCTCTGGCGCCCATTGCAAGGACCCCCACTCCATGTGTATCCTTTGTCCTGCTTTTTTGCCACCTCGGGGCCACCTCCAGAAACAAGCATTTGATATCATGCAAAGTACCCAAGAACAAAAACAGATTTTAAAAAATTGTTCTAAGTTAAGGGAAACTGAGATGATAAATAAAAAACCCAAAACGCGCGCGCGCGCGCGTGTGTGTGTGTGTGTGTGTGTGTGTGTGCACCAAGAAAACTGCCCGACTGGCACTGAGAACAGGCACCCTCACAGATAAGCACAGAGGACCCGCGGCGGGACCTGCAAGCAAGAGTTTGCCTGTGCTCTTCCCGCTACCCACTTCCCGCGCTCCCCGCTGCCGCCGCCAACCCTGGAAAAATTTTCTAGTGATCGCATCCAATTTCCGTCATTTTGGGCAAAGTTGCACAGGGGGAAAAAAAAAGAAAAAGAAAAACAAAGAAAGCCTCCCCTGGATCTTTATTCCCTTAGCTTTTTTGCGGGCCAAGCATTGCCCGCTCTGAGGGCGCTGGCCAGACCGGGCACCCGCGGTCGCATTCGTCTCCGTGCAGCGCAAAAGGTGCAGACAGGCACAGATGGTCGAGGGCGTGTGGGAGGGGCGAGCGGCGGCCTCGGGGGACCAGGGGACCGTGAGTCCTGCACCTTGTTTTAGGTCTCCCGTTTTGGCAGAGTCCATCGAGCCAGGTCCGCCTTGCGCCTCCTGCGCCCGCCCTTTGGCCATTCCACCCTTCTGCGCTCAGGAGGGACTGTCTGGTGCTGGCTCTCATCGTTGGCCAGGTAAGGCGGCGGCGGTGGCCTGGCAGGGAAAATGGAGGACAACAGGGGCTGGGGATAGGGAAGCGCTGGAGCAGAGGTGTCCACCAAGTGCCCAGCCAGCCCCAGACCTGAGGAGGAGGCAAACTTGAGAGAGCGGCCCTGCAAGAAAATCGCAGGCGGGGGGGAGGAAGGAGGACTTTAATGGTTTCATGAGGGCCGGAAAAAGGGGGGGGTTCTGTGGTCCAAACCCCGAGATCCCTGTCCACCACACGAATCTGAAAGTTGACCCGCCCAGTGGCTTGCTCTGCTCCATGCCCGCGCCAGGCAGAGGTGTCTGTCTGCCCATTCTGTCTGCCACATGCTCCCAAGATTGAGCTGCACTGCCTGGTCGCGTGGGTCAGGGCTCTTGCTCCACCCTTCCACGGGGGACACGAAGGTAAAAGTCGCTTCTATTTCCTTTCTTAGTCCTGCAGCCACCGCCCAGGTTACTTATTCTCTTCTTTTTTAGCTGATTATTATTTTCTTTTTTTGGGTGGGGGAGGGCGCGAAGAAACGGAGTCTCTTTCCTTATGCAACTTCCTCTGGCGCCCATTGCAAGGACTCCCACACCATGCATGGTTATCCTTTGTCCTGCTCCTTTGACACCTAGGGGACACTTCCAGAAACAAGCATTTCATATCACCCAAAGTTCCCAGCAACAAAACTAGATTTTATAAAAAATTGTTCTAAGTTAAGGGAAACTGAGATGAGAAATAAAAACCCCCAAACACCTGCGTGTGTGTGTGTGTGTGTCTTAAATTCTCTTGCAAACATACAGTTCACCTACAAAAACACACTTAAAAGTGACAACAAATTCAAATTCTTTCTACCAAGAATTTGTACTTTTCCTATGTAAATGCCTCTTCTAAAACAGAAAAAAAATCATTGATTTTATCTGATGAATGCTTTTACTATGTGTGATTCTCTACAATGTGTTTGTGCAGTGCCTGGGGATAGCAGGAGCCTACATGGAATCCCCTGGAACCTCAGTTACCCAGGTTGTGAGCTGCTGTGTGAATGCCAGGAAGCCAGCCTGGGTCCTCAAAGAGCAGCTGGTGCTCTCACTCTCTGGGTCCTCTCTCCAGACCCCAGAAGCTGCTTTTAATAGTAACTAGTTTTTTTGATAGCAGAACTTTCCTAAATGCCCTAGGTTCCAATGTCACAGAGTTAAGGGAAAAGCTCAGCCTTGCTGACAAGATAGCATTTGTCTTCAGTAGGGAGAGAGTAAAAGGAAGGAAATAGAGGGGGTGGGGGATGACGGGGGTGGGGTGGGGGTAAAAGATGACATTGGCAAACAGAGAGACAACAAATAGCACGAGGGTGCAGGGGTGATAGGAAAGGGACCTGCCTGCATGCAGGATGAGTTTGAGATGGAGGAGAAAACTGAGAAAGAGGAAGTGAGGAGGCACAGAGGTCTGTGCCAGATTCAGGGTGTTTGTGAAGTTGTAGCAGAAGCAGAGAAAACAGCCAGAACAGTGACCAGGGGCCCCTACTTTGATGAAGACAGAAACACCAAGCAATACCACAGGGCGTGGTTGTGTGCATGGACACCTCACAGGGCTTACACTGTCCCAAATAAAATTATCTACATTTCCCTGAGGTCTGCAGAGAAACAGCCCAAAGCATAGATGATTCTGTTTCCTATGGTCCCAGAGGGCGCAGCTGCCAGTGAGTGAGAGGAAGGGACCAAGGGCGTGGAGTCCAGGACCACAGTGTCCTCACTTCTCAGTTCACATGGGGCCCTTCATGCACCTAAGGGCACAAGGACCGCGGTTCTCTGGTAGGGAGGATCTGAGCCCCAGGGCCCAGGATGGATCCCCAAAGAGATGCAGGAAAAGACTGGAACTAGGAACCAGCATGGCTGGAGCATGGAAAGACCTGAATTCACAGCCCAGATGTCTGGGACCTTTGGGAATCTCTGCTCAGGGTCCTCTGTAGGGCAGTACTGAGGTCTCCTGGATTCTCTCCACAGCTCCAGTCACACCTGTCAGTATCCACGTCTCAGGAAGGACCATGGCAAATCCTTGGAACTCGTTGAGCAATCATTCCCAGAATCTCTGGGTTTTGGTTCTCCTGAGCTGTCTAGGGACCAATCTGCTGGCTGGTGAGTTCCTAGGGTCTAAATGGAAAGAGGATGGGGGATAGGAACAGAAGCTGGCTCTGAGTCAGGAAGTTTGCAATATGCCTAGGTTAACTAGAAGCTCCTGGGCTTCTCCTTCTCCTCTTCTCCACCACAGTGCACTGTCTCTCCCTGGCACTACCACACTAGGATTTGGTAGATTAAACAAGTTAGGAGAAAAGTGAGGGCAGAGGACAGTGCAGGAGGCAAGTTAATGAAGAGTGCTGGGTGACAGGAGGGAATGCCTGGTGGCATCCTCAGCACCACTGTGGTCACAGGAAACCTGAAATTCAGTCACCTGGACCAGACGCAGCTCCCCTTGACCTAAGGTTGTCTGTGCTCTGAATACTGCCTCCCAGGATTCCTCACAAGCCCTCCACCATTCTGGGACCTCTTTGTCCTTAACTTTCTTTCTTACATTCCTAAGGTATTCTCCAGAAGATTGCAATAGATGCTTCCTGGGGCAAGACAGTCACAACCACACACGTTCATACTTTTCCCCTAGTTATTTTTATTATTGTTGTTTTGTTTTAAGCAGGATTTCACACTATAGCCCATACTAGAAGAATTGCAAAAATCCCTCCTCCCCCCAGTTTACCACATGCTAGGATTACCACTTTGTGCCAGCAGGCTCGACTTCAGTTCCCATGAGACTCAACAACCACCATCGCTATTACAGCAGGGAACATGGCAGCAGGCATGTGAGCCGAGCTGCAAACTTAGAGCAATCATATATTTAGTTCAGCTTGTTCTGGTATTAATTGGTTTGGGTTTTTGAGAAAATATCTCATTGAATGTCTTAGAATCACTACAGAAAACAGGCTGGCCTCAGACTCAGAAAGATCCACCTGCCTCTACCTCTGAAGTGCTGGGATTAGAACCCTGTGATGCCATGACCAGTTGAGAGCCTGCATTTTTAACATCAATCAAGGTCCAGAGATGAAGAAAGGGGAATGGGTTTGAAAGCTACACCCCAATGTCACACTTCGTTCAGCCAGGCCACACCTCCTGAACCTGTCCAAGCACTGCCACCAAGTATTCGAACACCCTACTCTATAAAAGACAGGTTCATTCAAATAACCACACCAGACATCCACAATAGCATCTCGGGGTTGGTATCTGAGTGACAGGGCAGTAATGCAGCAATACAGAAAAAAAAAGAGTGCCCTTGTTGTGGGGACAAAAGGTCTCTCTTGTTGAGATCTGATTGGTCCTCCTAGAAAGATAACCTTGGAGGTTGTTCAGCTTTAACTGTTTTTTAGATTTATTTGTTTGAACTGCATGTATGTATGTTTTATGTTCACCACATATGTGCCTGGTGGCCTCAGAGGTCAAAAGAGGTCGTTGGATCTGGAACTGGAGCTGCAGGCAGTGGTGAGCCAGCATGTGTGGTTGCTGAGAATCAAACGCGGATCCTCTGCAAGAGCAGAGAGTGCCTGTAGTAATAAGGAGTGGCTGGGCCGTGTCCCGCCACCTGGCTAGCTGTATACCCGAAATAATTACAAGGAAACTGTATTCATTTAAAACACTGCTTGGCCCATTAGATTTAACCTCTTATTGGCTAGCTCTTACATATTGATCTAACCCATTTCTAATAATCTTTGTAGCCCACGAGGTGGCTTACCAGGGAAGATCTTAACCTGCATCTGTCTGGAGTGGGAGAATCATGGCGACTCAATGACTCGGCTTCTTTCTCCCAGCATTGGGTTCTGTCTACTCCACCTACCTAATTTTCTGTTCTATTAAAGGGCCAAGGCAGTCTCTTTATTTAACCAATGATATTAACACAAAACAGAAGACTCCCCCCCATCAAGTGTCCACAACCACAGCACCACCAATGGTTCAGTTTAAACAATGGGCACAGGAGTCAGGGTTTTCATGACAGCAGCTTTCAGGTTCATGACTGTCTGTTCTATTTTTAATTATTAAAAGCCATTCACATGTGGGTTGGCTAAACACTTATCTGTATTTAGAATTTTGATGTTCTGTTAGCCATGATTCTCTTAAGCCATTAGGCTTCAAAGTGGGTCCCCCAGTCATAAAGAGACCACTGTCCTTGATGTTACTGCCTCTTGACCAGTGCACCTGGTGGGATTTTTCTTCATCATATTTGCTGGGATTCAGGAATACAGTTTCCAAACCCACCCCAGCCTTGAGCCATCATTATCACCATCTCTGAGTTTCCAGCAATGCTGGTGCCCTTCTCCCTGGTCCTTCTCACTGTGCTTCTCAGCAGCGATGCTCCAGCATCCACAGACAGCATGGACTCTGCACACTTCCCCTGGAAATGTTCGCTGTTCCATCCACTCTGGCACATGCACTTCTCTGAGACTTTTTATCCCCACTCTTCTACTGACAGATTTAACCAGCCTTGATTTTCTGGGTCCTGTAGTGTGGGCTAGCCTCTGATCAGGTACAGGAAGCCATCCCTGGAGCTCTGCAGCATCCATGGAATCTGGCAGATGTTGTTCTGGTTTAATTCTGTTGCTGTGATAAGCACTGTACCAGAAGCGGCTTAAAAGGGAAAGTTACTTATTTGACTCCTACTTCTAAGCCATAGTCTGTCGCTGAGGGAGGTCAGGGCAGGTACTCAAAGGCAGACCCGCTTGCTATTCCACACAGCATTATCTATGAACAAGGAACTCACTTCACAGCCAGAGAGGCACAGCAGGAACCATGGAGGAAGAGCAGATGCTGCTTGCTGTCTGGTTCTCTAACTCCTGCATAGCTAGATTTTTAATACAACAACAGTCCAAGTGCCCAGGGAATGATAATGCCCACGGTGGCCAGACATTCCTACAGCATGAACAGTCAAAACAGTCCCTCAATGCACACTCCCCTCTTAGGTGACTCTAGGCTGGATCAAACTGGCAGTTAGAGCTAACCAGCACAAGATGTTCAAGTCTATGATTTGAGCGTACAGATCAGTAAAAACGGTGTCCATGCAACCTCTGTTTCATCCTCACCCTGCTCACTCTGCACCTCCAGCCTCACACACCATCCTGTCTGCACACAGTCTACATAAGCAGCTTTTGGAGATTCTACAGAATGAACAGATCCAGAAAAGACATCCTGAATTTTTCTGCCATAACTAACAAGGCCCACCAACATAATGTGAAAACAGTTAAGAGAATTGTCCTGTTGAAGAGCAGGGGTCATACAGACCTTGACCTGCATCTTCAAACAAGAGAGAATGACTGCCTATACTTTACTTAACATAGTGAAAGTTCAGTCAGGATTAAATTGTATTTACTTATTTCTACATTTTTAAAGACACCCTTCCAGAGGACTTTCTTGATCCACAGGCAGAGACTGTCTCTGAACCCCTGCTCCGCATCCCTAACCTCACTGCATGTTTCCTTCACAGATGCTGCTTTCCTTTGCTACACCTACACTGTTAACATTTCAGAGTCTGGACTGTCCCACAAAGTCCAAGGACAACTGGATGAAAAGACTTTTATTTTATGTAACCGTACCAACTGCCGTGCCATTGGTGGTCTGGGGGAAACACTAAAAGCCATACAGTCCTGGGAAACCCAGGTCAACACTCTGATAGATGGAATTGAACAGGTCATTGATCAAGCACTTGGCATGAAGCAGAACATTGATACAATCAGAGGTGAGTTTCAAATGGCCCCATAGTGCTGGGTATGAAGCCCAGTGATAGAGTGCTTGCCTAGCATCCATGAGGACCTGGGTTCAATCCCCACTGTTGCAATTTAATAAAAGAACAATCAGATGGGCATCTGAGGGAAAGAACAGGACTTGTGATGGGCTAGGGACATTCATTGTTTTCATGGAGGATAAGAAATGAATCACTGGTGGTCCCTCCCACCTCAGAGGTCCAGCACCAAGGATAAAATGTGAAGGACAGAGTAAGGTCAGAGGATGGGAAGGGAGGAGGGTAGGTAGCCAGGATTAATCAAAGCCAGAGGCTGATCCCTTTCCAATGGGCATAGAGCCCTTCACTGTGCAGGTCAAGCAATGCTGTTGGCATGAAGCAGATGGAAATTACAATGCATCCTGTGCCTTATACCTCAATGGACAGAAAGTGCTGTATATTCACCCAAGCACTGGAAAGTGGACTGAAGTTGATCCTGGATCCATGCAGATAAAAGAGATGTTGGAGAAAAACACGTATTTAAGAGACTTCTTAAACATGACCACAGAGGGGGATTGCAGGGACTATCTTAAGGAGATGATCTCTAAGTTAGACTTGGAAAAAAAACTGGAGCCTACAGGTAACTGGGAAGAAGCTCTGTAGAGATAAGAGTGTGTGTGTGTGTGTGTGTGTGTGTGTGTGTGTGTGTGTGTGTGTGATAATCTAATCTCCATGACTTCTTAAGTTATGGTCATTTTCCCATCAATTTTCCACTCTCAGCCTCTCCTGTCTCATTAATGGTGGTCACACTGTTCATTCTCTGTGTCATAGTAGAGACTTTTGTTTCCAGGCCTTGTCCTCATTCTGGACTCACTGTTGCTTTCATCTCACCTGATCTTTCTTCTTCCTGCCACCATCCTCACACGTCATCCTCATGCCTCCCCTCCTGCCAGCAGAAAACATGCGGTCCCATCATTACCCTGCTTCCCCTACCATAGCTGCGTGAGGGAACACCCCCGCTCTCCCTTCCCACTCAGGAACCACCTAAGAGCTGTTACATAGCAACAGAGGTGGATCTCTGTGTTACTGAATTACCTGAATACCCAGAAGCAATGACGAGATTTTTCTCTTGATTTCAGTTCTGGTCAAAGATACAGCTGGTATTTTAACATCAGCCTCACCAACCATTGCTCCAGATGTGGACCAGTCTTCATCCATGACCATGCAGCCCAATGCCTTTGTGTTGCTGTTCACCTTAGCCCTCCTGTTTCTCTTAAAGTATCTGCAATGATAGGTACTGAGGGTGGGACTGGGAGTGGTGTAAGGGACAGATGGGTGAGGAGTGAAGAAGCAAGGGTGAATTCCTGAAGTCACGATCTTGTCCCTCAACTGTAGCATCTTATTAAGAAAGGAGGGAGGAGATCTGGAATTCATGTCACCTGCTAGCAATAGCTTCTGCATCCCCACAGATAGGCAGGCTAACACTCATACACATAAAATAGAAGTGAATCAAACAGCAGCAGCAGCCTCCAGATACCTGAGAGCAGTGTCCCCACTGGAGGCCGGTAGACTGAGCTACTGCTGGTGTCTACCCCTTCTGTACTGCTTAGATAGACTTGGTTGGACTGGGAGAGTCACACCCATCTGGCCCTGAGTCAGGAAGCAGAGCTGGTCATCACCACTTCATTCTGATCTCCCAGGTCAAAAGTAGGGCCTGGGGCCCTGGGACAAGGGAATAAAGGAGGAAGACAGTAGGGGATCCAAGATGGAGAGCCCAGGGGTGATGGAGAAGGGAACTGAATGGCCCTCAGTAAGGATGGCTGTGGGGTGGTGATACAGGGCACCAAGAGAACTGACCCAGATGTCTCCTCACCCTTCAAAAGGTATGTTTCCTTGCTTTAGGTTGAAGATGTTACAGAGAAGTCGTGAGAGTTCATCTGGTTCCACCACTCTCCCTTTCCATTAGCCTCCACCAGATGAATCAGGATGCTGCGGACACAACACTTCATTGTTTATCACGCTGTGCTAATTGCTTAGAATCTTTTCTTATCACCTTGTACTGTTTCTCTTGGTGCTCCTTAGTGGGAATTGCCCTCATTGTAGAACTACTTTTACTAGAGATCTGGAAAGAAGTGGTTATTACTGATCCCTAGCATAGGAAACAGGATAACTGGATCTCCTTAGTGGGAATGTGAAGTTTTTACTCTTGCATATATAACTGGCAATAATCAAATATCTCAGATATCAAAAGGAAACCACTAACAACTAATCATAGAAAACAGAAGTTGAGGACCAGTTGTTTAGTAGAAATCACTGGTAACTGTACCAGGGCACACCTGACTCTATGATGGAAGCTCCATCCATGCTGTAAAACTCAGCATATAGGAAGCACTACCTGCCACAACTCAAATAAAGGCCTAATCCATCCAAGTCTCTCAATGGATTAACCTTGCTTTAGGCTTCTGTCCTTCCACTTCTGCCAACTCTTCTGTTAACTGAGGTATATCCATCGAGAACATGGTTTTGTGTTTAAAAGAAAGGCTCAGTGCTACACTGGAATCTCAACACCCAGTGTAGTTGCTGATCAGCTAATAAAGAGTTTCTCCTGAATTAAATCCATGTCTGAGCAGTCTTCTCTAGTGAATACCCCACATTTCTGGAAGTTCCTGCAGAGAATCCTGAGCAAAACCTCAAGACAACAGAGTAGTAGGGAAGATTGTGTTCATCAAGAAGCCCTAGGGCAGTGGTCCTCAACCTGTGGGTCACAACTCCCTTTGGGGGTTGAAGGGCCCTTTCAAAGGGATCACACACCAGATACATTGCATAGAAGATATTTACATTACGATTCATACCAGTAGTAAAATTACAGTTATGAAGGAGTATCAAGAATAATTTTATGGTTTGAGATCAAAAACAATATGAGAATCTGTCTTAAAGGGTCACAGCATTAAAGGAAGATTAAGAACCATTGTCCTGGGGCTGTGCAACCCAAGTTCTAGGTCCCCAGGGCTTTCTTTGATCAATTTTTGCCTAAGGTTTCGGAGGAGTCTGACATCTTCACCCCAAAAGGAAACAAAATTAGATTGTCACCTCCAGAGGTAAGTCTAGTTAAAGTGACATCTTTTTGGACACATGGGAGAGGTCCAACAAGGCCACTGGTTCAGTGTCAGAAGCCTGTGGGATGTCACTGCATTCCCCCTGTTTGTTCAGGTGTATGAATGTGTGGTAGTCATCAATGGTTGTCTTCAGTCTGTGTGTGTATCTGGGTGTCTGTGTTTCTGTCACTTCCTTCTCTCTCTATCAACCAATGCTTTCTCTGGTATGAAAAACCCTGGCTTAAGACATGTGCCCTTTTATTGGGTTCCCAGATATTTTTTGGTTTTGCCATGTCACCTAGAGAGAAGCACAGAAACAAAGAAACAACAGAAACAAGAACCTTCCACCTGTCTCAGTGTAGGAGTGCTTGTTTGGCTTATTGCTTGACTCCTGCTCAAGGTCACGGTTGGTCTCTGTGAGGAGAGGCCAAGTTTCTCATTCAAACCCCTCTGCATCTAGGTACAGGTAAAGCAGTGACTTGCAGACTTCTCTATTGGTGTACAGGGATAATTACTTTCAGACTCATAATCTGGAGCATTGGATCTCACTGCAAAACCTTTCCAGACAAAAACCTTCAGCTGCCCATGAATTGTCCCATCAACTGCTACAAGCCACACAAAAAAGAGAGGCCCATGGAGTCTCATAGAGAGTTCTCCAGCCAGGCCACCGAAATGTTGTCCCAGGAGTATAAGCATGAAGGTAAAAGCAGTCACTAAACCAGACATCTGCATCCCCACATCCAAGAGTCAGAAAACTGCTTACAAGAGGGGGAAGAAAGGATGTAAGAGAACCCTGTGTTCCAGCCATAACATGGCTGCTGAACTGCTGAACTCTCAGCAGCTCTGAGCATTTGCATGATCCCTGCAGAAGAGCAGGCCTGTCAGTCTTAGATTAAGGAGGGAGAGGTGTCATGAGGCTCCAGAGCTTCTTAGAATCTATCTGCAGTTAATGGTGCTGTATCGGGAGAGATATTTTGTTCAGTGGAGTGACCCCTAGTAAGAAGCCCTTGTTGCTATCAATAACTCCTCATCCTTGCATCTATAAATTACCCCACATGAAGTCATGGGACCAAATTATTTTTAAAGAGTGGAGGGAGAGTAACTGGGATGAGAAAGCAGCTAGAGAGTGGGACTGGGACAGGAGAAGGAATAGAAGGGTTGATATGACCAAAATACCTCACACACACATATGGAAACAGTTTCTATGTGTCATTAATGTGCTAGGACACTGTTTAAGGTTGATTAGTCTTTACTTTTTATGTGTGAGTATTTTCCTATGTGTATGTGTCTATGTTTTGTGTGTACCCGGTACTTGCAGAAGTCAAAAGAGAGCATTGGATCCCCTGAAACTGGAAGTAATGTCTCAGAATAAAAAAAAACACATTGTTTTAATGGTCGTGCACTGTAATGGCCAGTTAAGTCATCATTTGTAGCGATGTCCTATTGAAGCTTGGTTAGAAGGACTCACAGGACCTCCTAACATAGATGCCTGGTAATATAGGAATAATGAATAAAAGTGGTAAATGTAAGGTATGTGCTGGATAGTTTTATAGCAATTTGAAGTAGCCAAAGGAGAAACCTCAATTTAAAAATCGTTCCATCAAATCAGGCTGTAGGCAAGCCTGTAGGATATTTTCTTAGTTACTGATCAATGGCAGATTGCCAATCCCATGGTAATAGTCCTTTTCTATAAGAAAGCAGGCTGAGCAAGCCGTGAGAAACAAGCCAGTAAGCAGCACCCAGCCATGGCCTCTGCATCAGCTCCTGCCTCCAGATTCCTGCCCTGTTTGAGTCCTGTCCTGACTTCCTTCACCTGATGAACAGTGAGTTGGAAATGGAAACCAAATAAACGCTTTCTTCCCCCAGGTTCCTTTGGTCATGATGTTTCTTCACAACAATAGTAACCCTAATGAAGAAGAGTTGGTACTAGATAGTGTGGTATTCCTATGACAGGCATGGGCAGGGTTTTGGAGAGGAATGTCGAAGGGATTTGGAACTTTGGTCTGTAAAGTCATCAAGTGTTGAGAGCATCACAGACAATGGAGGCCTGGATGGGAAGTCTGGGAAAGCAGGTTATTATGAGAACCACAAATTTATAGATATATTTATCAATTTATTAAAGAGTGTGATGGGGAAACAGACTCACAGATTCAGGACAAGTTACACCCAATTGGAACGTCCTTCCATTCAGCCAAGAGATCTGGGAACAAGCCATACACTGCTTCAAGCTGCCTGATCTGGTCTTCTCAACACAAGAGAGCACACAACCTCTGTCGTCAGTCTCCTATTAAGAAGTCAAGCCCTAAGGACCTAAGACCACCAAATACATTGGTGGAATGAATTCCCACAACAGTCAACTCTACTGGGGAATTTGAATTAAAAATCAATGATTCTGGATAGCTGTGATCAAAAAATCAGCAGTGATAACAAGGTACCAGAATAAGTAAAGTGAGTCCTTTGCTTTGCTGGGATACTGAATGCTGACCACCTGGAGTTGAGAAATTCGCAGTGATTACAAGAGACCGGCATCTTAGAGGTGAGGTCTTCTGGAAAGTGTTCCCTGAGAGTCAGCACACACACACAGGCTGTGTTCCAGACATGGCCAAGATTGTACCTTGTATTGGCAGTGGAACTTGATAGTGTAAGAACCACCCAGGTTGTGCTAGTTCTAAAGGTGTGAAGGTGTCATGTGGGCTAGGCACTGTGTAGCAGGACTGGACTCACATGGAGAGAGCCCAGGATAGGATACTAGTGAAACTGTAGTTGCAGCAGAAGAGCCCCGCATTTTGGAGATGCCAGTACCATGGGATGACCCGCAAGAACAGCAGCAGCAGAAGTGAAGCCAGCCAGAGCTTAGAAGACCAGCTGTGTGTGCCACAGAGGGTGAGCTACAGAAGTAACTTGAGAGTTGATGGTGTGCAACACATTGTTCAATCATGGACCCTGTGACCAAGTCCTCACTGGGGACTTTATCACTGGGCCTGTTCTCTAAAAGAGTTTCTGGTGAAGTTAGACTCATAAAGGCAGATTAAGGGCAAAGTCTAAGGAACTGCAGAATGTAAGACCTTACAAGAAGAAGGAAGGGTAAAGAAAGGCCCAACTAAGCAACCTGAGACACAAAAGCACATGTCATCCCCAAAGAACAGCAGAGATAGAAGTTGCCTTTATTAGTGTTCTGTGTAGAGACCACATAACCATGGCAATTCTTATAAAGGAAAGATTTGATTGGGCCTTGCTTACAGTTTCAGACATTTAGTCCATTGCCATCATAGCAGGGAGTCTGACAGCATGCAGCAGACATGGTTCTGGAGAAGGACCTGAGAGTTCTACATCAGGACCCAAAGGCACAGAAGAGAACCACTGGGCCTGGCTTGGGCTCCGGAAATCTCAAAGCCCATCCACCAGTGACTCACTTCCTCCAACAAGGAAGTACCCCAAACAGGACACACCTCCAAATCCTTCTATGTAATGCCAACCCCTGATGACTTAGCATTCAAGTACATGAGGACCATTCTTCAAACCAGCACACAGGACCATCTCTTCAGGTCCCTTCCTGAGCTCTGCACCTTCACTCCAGACTGCTGCCCTGATCAGTGGTTGTCCTTGTAAAGTTTGTCCTTCCCTACATTTCTACAGAGCACACAGGATGACAACAGACAAACCCTGCCCCACTATTCCACTATTCCACTCTGTCTGCTGGATCAAACCAAGACATGATCTCACAAACCAAGTGGGAATTGTGAAAACTGGTGTTGTACGAGAGACTTTACCTGGGGGAATGTGTGTGACACACACACACTCACACACACAAACACACACCCTCATCCCACAAAGGGAACCTATGACAGACCAAATTACCAACTGCACAAAGGTACTTGGGATCCACCATGTTTTCTTTGGGGTTGCTAATATGAGAAGAGTTACTTACAGGAGCTGGGATGGATCCACAGCTGCCTCCCTGCAGAGCCCACCTCAGCACAGGCTGTGAGTCGGGACAGCACAGCTGAAACTGCACAGCTTGCAGACTAGGGACAGGTCTGGGATCTTCTCTGAAGCTAGTCTGTCATATGCTTCTTGTACAGCCTGGGTGAGTCCTCTAAAGCTTCTGAGTTCAGCTTTCTCCAACACAGAAAATTGCTTGTTTCTCAGTCTCAGGACCCTCACCCCTCCTCTGAAGAGAGTGTTACTGTTGGAGAAAAGACTAAAAGAAAAATGTGACCTTTCCAACAAGGCAGAGGACTTCTTCACACAGATAGATTAAAGATTAAAAGAAGCACAACTCTGCAGAGGACCCACAGTATTGCTTTCCAGTCCCTTCTTTGTTTATAAGAAACAAACCTTTGGGTTCAAAGTAGCAAAAGCAAAGAGGTTGTCTTTACTTTAGGATGTCTTCTGTTTCCTTAGGAGGGCCTTCACAGCTTAACGTTTCTGTCTACAACCAATGAAATAGCAGAAAGTGGAGACCGCATGTGTCCATAAATACCAATATTTATCATCTCTAGTATCACTCAGAACTCATCTGGTTCTCCAGAGTAACCTGGGAGCTTCAGACATTCAAATCTGAGAACAAGAACAAAATCAAGTACTACTACCTGATGTATGAGCACACTACAAACAGCACTCTGCTCTAGTCCAGTGCTTCTCAACTTGCCAATGTTATAGCCTTTTAATACAGTTCCTTACGGTGTGCAGACCCCAATCATAAAATTGCTAATTCATAACTATGATTTTGCTAATATTATGAATTGTAATATAAAAATCTGATATGCATGGTAACTCATGTGTGATACCCAATGGGACCATGAACCACAGGCTAAGAATCAGTGCAGTCATTCAGAAGGTTCATGTCTGACTGCAATATAAGTTATATTGTATAACAAATTGTTTTTAAGACATAAAGCCTCACGCACAAATCTTAACACTTCCTTCAGTGTTATTTGTAAATGGGGTTGCCTTGCTTGGAAAGAGTTTTTGGGGGGCTTTTTTTTCCAATTACTGGGCCATGACTATTATGAGAACTAACAAGGGGAAAGTTTTTAAATGAATAATGCAAGTACTACCGGGTGTGGTGCCATATTTAATCCCACCACTCAGGAGTCAGAGGCATACCTATCTCTATGAGATTAAGGCCAGTCTGGACTACTAATTTGGGCCAGCCAGGATTAAACAACTTCCTGGAGGCATTACACATCTGCCAAGCACATAAAAAGCAACAAGAACACATCCGTCCCTCTTGAACAATGATTAAAACTCATTCTAGCCACACCTCCTACTTTTCTTGAGCTATGAAGACAGTTGAAACCACAGGTCAACCAGCTAGGTGAACTGAATCTCAAAGAATGAGAGATTCCTACAGGAAGGGTAGAACCACTGATGCATAATTCTGTTAGCAAGAACCATGACTGAAGGGCACTGATTAAAATGTGGGGCTTCTGGCAAGGATGAGTCCCATTCTCTTCTGATATTCCACCTCATTACACAGTGAATGTCTCAAACAGAGGCCGAGGAGCATTGCTAGACAGCATAACTTATAGAAACAGTTGGTATGTTCTGAAAGTATTCAAATGACAGGTATTACATACAATGATTGACAGGCTTTCTCCTCATGACTCAAAAAGGAAAAGTGAAGTCATCTCTTCACTTTCAGTGCACTCCTGTCTGTTTGCCTGTCTGTCCATCTGCCAAAGCTATTCTTTTTTCTTTTTTTGGATAGAGCAGACAGACACACAGGTTGGTCAGTCCTGATAATGCAGCAACCCTCTAGAGCAATGAGCTGTGACATGATCCTTCCACATGCTCAGAAAATATGCTTTTATCTAACACATTTTCTGAAATGTGTTAAAAACCAAAAAACCAGGCTGCTCACTCATGTGGATAGCTACATTGGTGTAATTTTCAAATCAGCAAGGAGTTCATTCCTGAATCTCACAGATGAACAGGTAGCAGAAGCTATTCAATAATCTCTCAGGTCTGCTAGAATTTGAAGACAAAATGTGCTTTGTGCTGACTCAGAATTCTCCTGATGACCTGATAATTATGATATATTGAGATTTGTTGTGTAGACAATAAACAAGCTATGAGGAGGATTGAGAGACTGCTCAGTGATGAAGGGCCTGTGTTCAATAACAAACACCCACATGGAGCTCACAATCACCTGTAACTACAGTTCTGGAGGTCTGACACTCTCCTGACCTTCATGTTCAACTAATATGTACATGGTGAACACATACATACATTAAGACAAAACACACATGTACATTAAGTAATAAACATTGAAAAAACTCTATGCACATTTCTCCTGAGCTAAATCACAAGGTCTGAAGTTATCTTCTTGTGTATAACATTATTTATTTGAAATAGACTTTAAAAATGCTTTCTGGAAAACTGTCAAACAAACACAGCTCAAAAGATGGTTAGGAAGAAATTTAAAATAATAAATGCATACATAAAAAAGCAATCAAGGCTTCCAATAAACAATTTTAATTTATACCCTAAAAATAAATGCAGATCAAAGTAACCTCTGGAAAGCAGAAGACAGAAAATAGGAAAAATAATCTGCAAAAATAGGAGATACACTAGAAGAAATGAAGTGAAGTACAAAAAAATTCAATAAGGACACTGGTTCTTTAACCCTTGTTCTCAGTCAGACATCATCAATGGCCAAGGAGTATTCAATGACACTCAAGTCAAGTCAATAAATGTGGTGCTCCAAATGAAGGGAATGAATGGAATGAAGAACAAAGTTTTCATAATCCCTCAACAAACAGGTGTCAAAACAAAACATATGGCCACTTGGCCTGGGCGCATAGAAGACAACCAAAGTCTGCCTGGTGTCACCTGTTCCAGGAGGGTTGAGGATACCCACAAGCTCACCAGATGCTCCATGGCCTGTGCAGATAGAAGACAACCACAGACCCACCTGGCATCATGTGACTTTAGGTGGTCATGTGCCATAATGGTGAGCGAATCTACGGTGGGGAAATGGTAAAGAGATGAGCAGAAAAGCTCATGTGCTATAGAAAGGGGCAGATCTGAAGAAGTGGAGGTCGTGAGGAACTGGACTATGTCAACAACCTGCTTGTCACCTGGGGCCATGGTGGCAACCACATTTGTGGCCCTGCTGAGCTGGGATCTGTGTGGATGTCTGTGAATCTGTTACCACCAAAGGCTACGCAGATGTCTGGAGTCTGGGCCACCAACTGGGGTCATGTTGGTGTCTGAGGCTCATGTTGCCAAGGGCCATATGGATCTGAGTGGCCAGTGCTGCTATGCAAGGCCATGTTGACATATGTGTCTGAGGTTCATCCAAGGGCCATGTCTGAATCCATGGCCCTCCTACAGCAAGAGTCTCTGCTAATGTCCGTGTCTCCTGTTACTATCAGATTTGATGTGAATGTCTGTGGTCTGGGCCTCCACTTCAGGTTTTGGCCATATTAAAATCTTGGTACCATTCTGATGCTGGGCCATAAAGAACTGACTGGCCTGTTGGAAGGAGCTGCTTGTTTGTCCCAGCTGCCTAGCAATGAAATAATCACACAGAAACTGCATTAATTAAATCACTGCCTGACCTATTAGCTCTAGCTTCTTATTGGCTAGTCTCTTACATATTAATTTGACTTTTTCTATTAATCTGTGCATTGCCACGTGACAGTTTACTGGATAAAGTTCCCAGCATCTGTCTCCAGCAGCTTCATTGCTTCTCTCTGACTCTGCCTCCTTTCTGGCAGCATTCAGCTTAGTTTTCACCTAAAGCTCTGATATAGACCCAAAGCAGTTTCTTTATTCATTAATCAAGAAAAGCAACACATAGACAGAAGGATGTCCCACATCAGTGGCCTGCATGGGGTCATGGTGTCATCCAAGCCAAACTTTTTGCTGAGGGCCACCTCTGGGTTCATGGTCCTGCTGCTCCCGAGGTCTCTGTTAATATACATTGCCTGTGTTAACACCGGAGACCTTACAAACCATGGTTATTGAAGTCTGAGAGCCATGCTGAGATAGTTCTTCCCCTTACTGTCCCTGAGAAAGCAGGCCAGGCCCGTCCTGGGAGTATTGGTCCTGCTTTTCCATGGCTCTTGGAAAGGTAGTCCCAGTGACCAGTCACTGGAGAACTGTAGTGGGAGCTGCAGGCAGGCCTGCTTTTTGTCCTGCCCAGCTCCCACACGGCTAGCTTTACATCTGAAATAATTACACGAAAACTGTATTCTTTCAAACACTGCCTGACCCATTAACTCTAGCCTCTTCTTGGCTAACTCTCACATCTTGCCTTAACCCATCTCTAATCATCTGTGCAGCACCACGAGGTGGTGTGTCTTACTGAGAAGATTCTAGCATACGTACATCCTGGGCGGGAACTTCATCGCGTCTGCCCTGAGAGGAGAGGCATGGCGTCTAACTAACTTCCCTTCCTCCCAGCATTCTGTTCTATCTACTCCACCTATCTAAATCCTGCCCTATCAAAAAGCCAAGGCAGTTTATTAGCCAATGAGAGTCCTCCATCAGAGAACTGGCCTGCCCTTCATAGGAGAGGAGGCCTCTGCACATGGGAAATTTGGCTTCACCCCTCAGGAGGGACATTGAAGAGCTGGCTCCACCTCTTGACTGAGGGGCATGGTCCCAATGGCCCAGATGACTAACTCAGCTACCACCCAGGCACATGCACACAGGACTTTGAGTTGGCTTACCCTAAAACCTACCCCATCTATGACCTGTCAGGGTACCAGAGAGAAGGAAGATCTCTTCAAAAAACAATCCTGAGGAACCCGGGAAGCAGCATGGGAAAGGCTAAACCTGAACCTCACAGCACACATCATACAAAAGCATCCTTAAAATGCACTGAACATTTATGTCTAGAATCTAACACTGTGAAACTGTTGTAAAAAGTCTAAGGACACATTTTGATATTTATTTTTGTAGTGACATTTGAAACTGTGGTAGATTAAATTTAATTGGCTTCCCAATTTTTTATTTAATTATCACATAATCTCAGGGAGTGGCACTATTTAGAGGGTGGCTTTGTTGGAGTGAGTATGGCCTTGTTGGAGGAAGTGTGTCATTGTAAAGGCAAGCTTTTGGGTTTCATATACTCAGGATTTCTCCCAGTATCTCAGAGGACTGCCTGTTGCCTGTAAGATGTACCTAGCACTGATGGAGGAGGGTCTATGTGTTTCTTTTATTGGTTAATAAAGAAACTGCCTTGGCCCTTTGATAAGACAGAAAATTAGGTAGGCGCAGAAAACAGAACAGAATGCTAGGAGAAAGAAGCTGAGTCAGGCAGTCGCCATGACTCTCCTCTCCGAGACAGAAACAGGTTAAGAATCTTCCTGGTAAGCCACCAACTCGTGGTACTACACAGATTATTAGAAATGGGTTAATCAAGATGTGAGAATTAGCCAATAAGAGGCTAGAACTAATGGGCCAGGCAGTGTTTAAAAGAATACAATTTGTGTGTTGTTATTTCGGGTAAAGCTAGCCAGTGGCTGGGAGCCGGGCGGTGGGAAGCGACCCCGCAGCTCCATCAACATAGCACACTTCTTGCATGCATGCAGCCGTGCTTCCCGCCATGACAGATTGAGCCTCTCAACTTTAAGACTGCCAGTACAGTTAAACCTGACCTTTATAGGAGTTGCCATGGTCATGGTGTCTCTCCACAGTGATAGTAAATCCTAAGTCAGAAATGTAATACAAAATGTACAGATAAGAACAGTAAAAGTAAAAACATCAAACTAGACAGGTAGAGAGAGGCAAAAGGGGAAAAATACCAATAACGGGTCAGGCATAGTGGTTCACAACTTTAATCTCAGTACTCAGCAGGCAGAGACAGACAGACAGACCTCAAAGTCTGAGGTTAGCCTGATCCATATAAAGAGTTACATACCTTCCAGAGTTACCTAGTAAAACTTTGTTGGAACAAACAAACATACAAACAACCAAACTGTGATTAGGCATAAAAAGACATCTCCAAAGCACACCTTGTGCTTTAGAAACAAAGTGTTTCTTAAAGAGAGGATGGGGGAGACCTGAGGTTGGAATCCAACACAGAGGTGTGGGAGAGGGAGCAAAGGTAAGAGTGAAGACAGGTGAGCCAGACAAGAAGTGGCAAGAGCATTGTGGGAACAAGGGTATTGTTGGTTTGGAAGCAGAAGGGAAGAAAGAATCTAAGGCAGTGGGGGTGTGGTGGAGCTGATATTTGAGAGTCAGGAAGAAAGAATTAACAGGGTGAGGGCCATCAGCAGAGCAGAGAGGGCCCTAAGCTGGGCTAAAAAGAAAACAAGGACCTGGGTGGGGCTCTGGACAGTAGGGGTAGAACAGGACAGGGTGGAGGGAAACGGGTGGCGTGGGAGAGAGTGGAAGATCAGACCAACCAAGCTTGGGGACATGGGACAGTGACTGGTTGTTGTGAAGAACCCCCTCAAACAGTCCCTGATATTTCCTCTATAGCCACAGGCAAGAGACAGCTGCACAGCACAAAAGCCATGCCTTATTTATTCCTGACTTTCTGCCCTGCTTCAGCTGCCTAGGATCTCTGAGGGCCAGTTTGTGTGGGGAAGGGATGGGGATCACATGGAGTGGGAGGCCTGGTGACACCAGAGCCAGAGCCCAAGCTGTTCAACTTCTTCCCAGGTGCCATGGCCATTCAAGAAGAGGAACTGAGCCCCTGGAGCCTCTCCTGGAAGCTGATGTTACCACCACACTTTTAAGAAAAATGTGAAGGGGTGCAACAGATAAATCCAAAACTGTCTGGGGTCACAGCCCTGATTCTGAAATTTTCATGAATGTCATCAGCAGGAAGCTGGCGTCTACTACAGTGCCCTTCACATCTGAGGCTGGGTTTAGAGAAGGAAACCCATGGCCTAGGCCACAGTGACCAAGCTCATTACTGCACTCTGACTCTTCTTCCATTGTCCTGGAGACAAAGCCATGAGTTCGGGGGACTCAAGAATAGAGTGTGAGAGGACACAGGGCCACAGCATCAAGGAGGAAGGGTGCTCCTTGCTGAACTGAGGATCATGGGCCTCCATCCCCATCCCCCATCCCCTCATCCCTTCTGGATGACTGTGCAGTCCAGACCCTGGGGTTTGCTCTCTACCCCACCCCATACTCTTTACCTCAGAGGCTTTCAGAGAAGCTGTGATGTCTCAGAAAAATTACTACACAGAAAGATAAGACAGGGCCAGAGGAAGTGGAAGTTCACTGTGGTTCACCAGAAGCCACTGAATCTCTAAAACATCAGCTGCTCCCAGGGACAGGAGTCACACTACCCCAGTTCTCTCTTCATTTCTTTATTTATTTCCTTCTCCTCATTTTATTTTTCACTCTATAAGCCAGGTTGCCAGGTTGCACCAGTTCCCTTCATCAGCTTTCTCGGAGCTAAGGGAAGAGGTCACCACATACAACTTCACTGACTACTTCATATACTGAACCACGACCCAGTTCACCAACCTTACATTCCCTTCCCCGTCCTCCTGTCCAGGACAGTGATTTATCACCTCCTCAACCAGCTGGCACTGCATGCCCCTGCCAGGACACACCTTAGGAAATCCATCCTCTGTCACCAATAGAACCTAAAGCAGGGGATACCAGGGAAAGTATAAATCACATATAATCTGCCAGTGTTGCTGAGTGGGGCCTAAGGAAACCCCTGCCCTGGCCTCCAAGACCTCCCCCAGGCTAACTCCTGTGCAGACAGTAGCAGATAATGGTGTTCATTTCAACAGACATTGCCTAGCTTTTATTTAAGGAACACATAATACTTACAAGTTGGAAAGCCACTCCATATCCGGCACTACATCAAACACCCTATTGAAGCTTCAGTGTGAAAGCAGCTCATAAATTAGGGAACAACTGGAGACCACATTTGGCCTCTGTACTCATCTTCTGACCCCAGATTAGGTAGCATCCTGTATTCCAGTATTGGCACCCATTCCCCTGAGCACTCTCCGCAAGTGATGCAAGTGATGCACAACCAGCTGAATGGGTCCTGTGCTGCCTGTGCCTCCTGGGTCAGCTGGAGAGAATATGGGGAGTTCCTGGTGTTTGTGCCCGTTGTGCTCTGCAGTCCCTGGGAATGAGGACACTCCTGGGTCAGAGATGCTTGCTGAGGGAGAAGGGAAACCCCAATCACTCCCTCTGGCATGCTATTTCCACAATCTTCTTGGGAAAGGAGATTTCTGTTAAGCAAAAGTTCTTTTCTCTCTGCTAGGCATCTCTCAACACACATGACCACTATGTCCCTTCTGGATATGTCTCACTTCTGGACATCTTGTCTGACTATGATTGTCTACATCATAACCTAGTGAGAAAGAGATCACCTCACTATGTCTGCCTGAGGGCTAATGGGCCTTCTGATAGCCCAGGAACACAGGCTGCTCTGCCAGGGCCCAGGTTCATACCAGCGGACACAGTGACATGGAGTGTATTTTCCCTGCTGCAGGTGGGCCAGTCTGGCTCCTGCCCAATCAAGGTGCCTCTCCAATTAGACACTGCCATGAACTCCACCCAGAACCATTTTCTAGAGCTGATACCATGGACTGACAGGTTGCCCTGGGTACAATGGAGAGGCAGTGAACTCAGTACTGCTCAGTCCAACAGGCTGGGTGCCTCAGCACTGGCAATCTGACAGTAAAAGCTGGCAACTGCTGGCATAGATCCATGGCTTTGTCACTAAGAATACCTGTGGTTGTAGCAGTAATAGAGAAACTTCCTCTGTGGTGATCTGGGATAGGTCACCCCACTGATGGAGGGTCTTGCTGTGATTCAGTACCCCCTGCGGAAACACTCCCACAGACACAGAGCATCTCAACCATCTCCATGTCTGCTAATTCAGTCAGGCCAACAATGGTGACCACTGTCAAAACCCCTTACAATTTTTTCCTCTGTGTTTTAACTTACAGTGCCTACTAGAGTTATAACATCATGGAGGCAACATTGACATGAAAAACACACATTGCACTACAAATACCACTACAGCCTCCCCCACGCCTGCCCTACTGTACCCTCCTCTCCCAGCAACTCCCATTCCCTTCTCATCTATTCATGTTCTGCTGTCCTTCTTCATCTCTGCCTTATACGCTCTCCCATCTCCTGGATCTTCTTTTATTTCCGGGTTTCTCCCCACACTTGCATATACTTAACTTTTAGAAGCTGTGATCCAGAATGAGTTCAAGGTCATTTGAAGGTGTGGGGAGAGCTGGGGTTCCTGGGACTCCCTGGCCAAACACCATAGCCAACTCAGAGAGCTGAGGCCAGTGAAAGACCTGTGTCCTAAAGTATGGGGAATGGAACCAGTGGATCCACACTGAGGTTAATCTCTGCCCTATAAATACACACACACACACACACACACACACACACACACACACATGCAAACACATACACCTTCACAAACATACAGTTCACCTGTAAAACCACACTTAAAAGTGACAACAAATTCAATTTTTTTTACCAAGTATCTAGACTTCTCCTATGTAAAAGCCTCTTCTAACACAGAAAAAAATAATCGTTCATTTTTATCTGATGAGTGCTTCATTTGTGTGTAATTCTCTGCAATATGTCTGTTCAGTGCCCGTGGAGTGGGACAGAACACAAAGCTACTGGACTTCATTCTTTCTTGAGCATCTTGAGAGGATGGGGGCACTGGCTCATGGAGGAGGCAATCCAGCCCAGGCCTGTGGATAAGAAGTGAAAGTTTCTAACTTGAAGGTTGTGCAGTGACAGTTACAGAATGTAAAGTCAGATGTTTATGAATGACCATCACTAGGAAGCTGTTGAGAAGCCTCAAAATGTCTTTGAAGAGTGAGTGCCGTAACTTAGGTAAAATATTTTCCACATAAAATTACTTTGGCTTCAGCATATCTACAAGTGGACATTTTGGTGGATGGGGATATGAATGGATTTTTGACATTAAAATATAGAGAGAAATAAGGAACTGATGCAATCCCCCTTTTTGGACATGAGCAGCAAGGTAGGCTTACATCTGAAAAATGAGTTTCGTATTTACATGTTCTGGCATGAGGCAGAGTCAGATAAACAAGAGGTAGAGCAGGAGGAAATTAAATGATACTGGCCAGAAGCCTAAAATATTGGCCAATTAACAAGCAAATGATTAGTGGAGGTGGAAGGCAGACAAAGAAGGTCCATTAGCATATTGCTTTTCTGGGGGAAAAACTGGTCTAATATGGAATTTCCCTCTGTATGTTGTGAATATGTTTTATTACCACTGTTTAATAAAGAAGCTGTTTTGAGCCTATGGCAGCACAGAATATAACAAGGCAGGAATTCTAAGCAGAGATAGAGGACAAAAGAAGGTGGAGTTACAGAGATGCCATTCAGGCACTGAAAGAGACAGACACTGGACAGAACCTTACCAGTAAACCACAAACCTCATGATAAAATACAAAATAATAGGAATGGGTTCATTTACGATGTAAGAGTTAGCTAAAAGTATGCATAAGCCAAGCAGTGTTGTGATAAATATAGTTTCTGTGTGATTATTTTGGGTCTGGGTGGCAGGCAACAAACAAGCAGCCTCTACCAACAGTGGTTCAATGTACTGATGACAGCATAAATTTATATGAAGAATAATATTGACATCTAGTTCTAATGGCATTTCTGCTTCTCTGTGATGGTGCCCTTCCAGGTTTTTTGTGGGGGTGGGGGTGCAGTTTTTAAAGTCCTTATTCATCCAGGTCTTCAATATCTTCACTATCTCCACTATGTAGGGCTACAACAATTAGAGACAAAGTTTCCACAGTGACTTCCTGGACAGAGATGCAATGTATTGTATCCAACTTAAGATATCCCCATTTCTGTTGGCCAACAATCACCAGGGCAGGTTTCTATGGAAGACATACTCTCTAAACAGTTGACTGTAATAGGTTTCTTCAGATTGATTGTCCTTCACAGACTCCTTCTAAGATAATGGGCCATCATACATGCTGGATGTACATCTTTCCTATTGCTGAGGACATGCCTCTATTGTTCCTGCTACCATAGTTTACTACTGAACAAAGTTGCACATAATGTTACTTTTGGGCATCTTTTCATCTCAGGTTCCTTGGAGGAAGGGCCAGTAAGCATGGCAGCAAACACCTAGTACCTCATCTCTTAGAAAGCTGAGTTAAATGACTGCTAAGACACACTAGAAATGTAAATATCACCTAAAATTTTCCAGAGAATGACTTTGAGATGGATGAGATGGATAAGATGGATGGAGTTTTAGAATGAGGAATTTGAAATTAATTTTGATTTTTTTTTGGGGTAGGTCTTAGAGTTACCAGAAAACTTTTCTTTCTCTTGTAGTCTGCCTTTGGCCATTTAACTTTTTGTTATTTAAGAGTTGGGGAGAAAGAGGGAGAAGCTGAAATTCCTGCCTGCTAATGAAGCTGTCCTTGAAGCAGGTTGAATTTCAGGATTAAAATCAGTCCTTAGGTGATGGTCTGAGATAATCAATAGTTCTCACTAACCTGACAGTCCCTGCTACATAACCTTGAACCAGTAACTGCACAGGACACAGGAAGCTTACTTTATGAACTCATTTAAACTCTGCAAGGTTAGTTAGTACCTTTTTTTCAAAGCACATGTCAAGTCATGTACATTGATTTGGGAGTTGGAGAGCTGGTCTCTACAGTAACAGAAGAAATAGGTGGTGATCTGTTTCTTTAGGGCAATTTCAGGGGCCCAAGGAAAGAATTTAAGAGTTTATTTTCTGAAACTAGTTCAAAGAACATTATTTAGGTGAAAAAATTCAATCAAGAATAATCTTCTTTTTTAGGGGAAGGCTTTTTAATATGCAGTTTCCATCTGTGATTTATTTAAAGTTCTAGACCCCAGGCAACAATAGCAGAGTAAAGACCCCTGTTTCCTCCATTAGATGCAAAACAAACAGTACAGCTGAGGGCAGAGCTTTCCTTTCCTTCCCCACTGCTTTCCCTTTCCTCTTAGAGAAGTGCTAGGCTTGCCTCACCATCCCTAAAATCACATCTCACTGCTTTATCCCCTTTCCCTTCACAGCAGACTCTCCTGTTGGCATCAACACGTGTATTGCAACCTTAATGACTTTGACTGCCCCAGAACCTTGTAGAAAAGGGGAACCATAAACTCACCCAGAGCCTTTATTTTTTTTTGCCGTTTATCCATAAGAGAAAACTGTCAATATTGAAATACAATACTAGCTTGATGCAGATTTGATGCCCTGACAAAGGCAGGGTTTGCTACTTAGGAGAGCTCAGCCATCTTGCCTGACCACATTAAGCTGGAGGTTCCATCCTATAGCCTAGGCACTTCACCAGGGATTTCTAAGTTGAGGTAGAACTCCCAGCATTCCTTAGAACAGAGGCCTAACTCCTTGAAGCTGTTGAAAAAAAAATCCCATTTAGGATGAGGAACGGAAGAGCACCCTTGTCTTGAGAAAGCGATCAGGATAGGGGAAGAAGAGAAGGGGTTTCCCACCAACTTCTTTGTGCCTTTGGGAAAGAGGAGAAAACTTAATTCGGAGGGGGAAAAAAGTAGGCAAGTGACTCGGAAGCAACTGGTGGGGGAGTCTGTGGGCATCTCAGTCTGAGGTAAGTAGTGCGAAAGAGGAAGAAAAGAGAGAGAAAAGGGAAAGGAAAATGGGGGGGAGAAGAGACTTGTATTTTTTTCCCTCCTTTTCAGCGCACACGGGGAAGGGTGTGGAGGGTCATGAGGAAGGGAGTCAGCCTAGGGGGCCTTGTTGGGCATTAGCTCTCGCGCTGGCGGCTGGATGCCTTTGGGTCTGCGCCCCGTCCCACTTCTCTGAACAGGTCACTTTGGTCGCTTTATGTGAGGCAAGGCGCAGGGTGGAGGCGGTGGGCGTGAGCATTACGCCAGGGAAGGTGTGGACGAACAGTCTTCAGCCTCCCCCGGGAACGCTGAGCACGGTCGGCCCAAGGTAGGGGGTGCGGGCTTCGGGAGGGGCCTCAAGGGATGATCACGGGCGACTCGGGGCAGCGCGGTAGCTGTGGGCGGTTCGGGCGCGGGCCTGTGGGAGGGGCGCGCGGTTGCAGCGGCAGCGGTGAACCGCGGTGCCTACAACCTGTTTAAGGTCGCCCGCGGTGGGTGACCTAGGCCGTCAAACCAGGTCCGCCTTGCGCCGCCTGCGCCCGCCCGTCCGCCCTTCGGCTCTCAGGGGCTGCTCTCTGGTGTTTGCTCGCGTCCTGGGCCCGTCGGCAGCGGTAGCCGCCGTGGCGAAGTCGGGGCGGGGAAAGTAGAGGCCATCGGGGGATGGGGATGGGGAAGCTCAGGAGAAGAGGTGTCCACCCCGCACCCTGCCAGCCTTCGACAGGAGGAGGAGGCGGCAAACTTGAAAGAACGGCGTGCCGAGGGGCGATCTGGGGGAGGGAAAACTTCAGTCGCTTCCTGAGGGTGGGGAAAAGGGGGGGAGTTCTGTGGTCCCGTGATCGCTGCCCACTGCGCTAATGTGAGAGAAAGTTGATCCGCCCAGCGACTTGCTCTGCATCCGGCCTGGGAGAGGCACAGGTGTCTGTCCCTCAAAGAAAGTGGACCCGCCCAGCTGATTGCTCTGTGCCAGGCCGGCGCGAGGCAGAGGTCTGTCTGTCCATTCTGTAAGCGCCCGCGCCCATGATATCCGGGGTGAGAGACCTAGCTACACTGTCGGGTCGCCTGGGTCAGGGCTCTTGCCCCACCCTTCCACGGAGGATACGCAGGTAAACGTCACTTTGGTTTTCCTTCTCTGTTCAGCAGCCACCGCCCAGCTTCCTTTTTCTCCTCTTTCACCGCTGATTTTTTTATTGGTGGGGTGGGGGCGCAATTAAAACGGAGTCTCTTTCCTTATGCAACTTCCTCTAGCGTCCTTTGCAAGGCTCTTCTCCCCCACACCCCTAAATCCCCCTCCCCCACCTGCCATCTACATCCCTTGGCCAGCTCCTTTGAGACCTCGGGCCATCTCCAGAAACAAGCATTTGAGATCACCCAAAGTGCCCAAGAACAAAAATAGATTAAAACAAAAAATTGTTCTAAGTTAAGGGAAACTGAGATGAGAAATAAAAACGTGTGTGTGTGTGTGTGTGTTGAATTCTAATTTCGGTTTTCGTAGATAGTTGGTTGTGATGTCTTTATTGGTGTGTGGAGCCCTGGAGGCTTTGTACCGGCACCTCGGTCGCCTGAAGTTTTGCGCAAAAACACTAACTCATAGAGAGCATTTCTCAGTTTCAAGTGTTGCCAACTAGCCGGCCTGCAAAGCTGTCCGAGGGGGCCCTCTAGCGGTTACAGGCATCTTAAATTCGCGAGGCATAGAGCAAAGTTTGGCCTTTGGTCCCTTTAGACTTGAAAACTATTGGAGGAGTCCAGTTAGCAGCTGGATGTGGGAACCAGTGTTGATCAGAAATGGAAAGTTTTGTGAATTAGAGAACAATTAAGTGGGAGTTTTCGGTCTCTGTGATATCCACTCTTTCTTGCTTACATTAAAAAATAAATCCCTTTTTTCTGAGATTTAATATTGGCATACTTCAGGTAAGGAAATATGTTTTGTAATTACCATCGTCTGTATCTTTTGCCATTTACTCCCCTCTAAGGAGTCATAGCAAGCAGCTTAATTTGGAACGTTAAGGAGAAATCAAACAAAACATTGCTTAAAATTTTGCAAAAAGTAAAAAAAAAAAAGAAAAACCTTTTTACATTTGTTTTTCTATGAGTAGATCATTTTGTTCTCTGATCCATGTAATTTCAGGTAACAAGTTATTCACTATACATATGTATTCATAAAATAAATATTCCCACTGTAAGAATGTGATTTTGACTTGTTGAATAAGAAGCTATTTCAGGGATACTTTGAATAATTTATGATTTAAACATTATGTTTTAAATGAGTTACACACCTATTTCCCAGTGTGTATACTGTAAAAGATCTTGAATTTTAAAGGTGAAAACCAGAGAAGTGAAGGTTGTGTCAAACCATCCATGTAACTGCTGCCTGTCTGTTGTACATACAAGGAGAGAAACAGGGCCACCTATGTAGACCAGGCTGGTGTTGAACTTACATCCTCCTGCCTTAGCATCCCCAGTGCTTGGGTAGAGTACTCTTATTGATGAGGATTTTATTGTGTGAGATTGTTGTGCAAAACAGTTGTGAAGGCCGCCAGACGGTTCTGCCTTTCACCACCGCCTTGAGGGAAGAGTCACTTGTTGTGACCAATTGTTTTCTTATACACTAGTAATGCAGTCAGTGTAAAGACTTGTGTATTTTTAAAAACATTTCTACAGGTGTATATAGTTTTTGTATAGTTTTTGTCTAAAAAGATTTCTTTGCTCATCTTGGAGGGTATTGGCCTAACCCCAATAAATAATCCAGGACCTACCTTTAGGATCCAGACCATTTGATGAGGGAAAGCACAGCTGGGTTAGAAGATCTCAATAGTGCTTTTTGTTATTTATTCTGTTTCTACTCTTTAATCTTTCTCTTTTCCCCACAGGCTTTCCTGCCTCCTCTGTCTTGAGTACTAAAGAGTTTGCTAATGGGGCTGTAAAAATGGCTCAGAGGTTAAGAGTCCTGGCTACTCTTTCAGGGGTCCTGAGTTCAATTCCTAGATACATGATGGCTTACAACCATCTGTAATAAGATCTGGTGCCCTCTTCTCATGTGTGAGCTAACATGCAAGCAGAGCACTGTATACATAATAGATAAATCTTTAAAAAAAATAGTTTGCTGATTTCTGTTTGGCAGAAGCAAAAGAAAATGAAAGATAACTTTCCTTTTAAATTTTATTTATTTGTTATTAGTATTTCTCTCTCTCTCTCTCTCTCTCTCTCTCTCTCTCTCTGTGTGTCTCTCTGTGTGTGTGTGTGTGTGTGATAGCTATGATCCTACAGGTGACTCACTAGGTCACTGTTACCATTTACTTCTGGGATCTTCTCTCAAATCTGTCCAGTCTACCTCACATCATAGTAGATGGGGGACCCAGCTCCTGATGGACCCCTGAGGCTGCATTGTCACTGCTATCACAGGACCAGAGGGCTCCTCTCTCCCAGAGCCCAAGACCACACATAACATAAAAATAAATCTTAAAATACCTTCCATAAAGTTTCAAGTATAATACTAGAATGATGTCTCAGAGGCAAAGGCACTGGCCATGCAATCCTGATGATCTGGGGTGAACTCAGGACTCACAGTGAAAGGAGAGAACTGAATTCCCATGGTGTCCTCTTGCCTTCACTTGGGTGCCAGGGGCACTTTACAGTTGGTTAGGGGACACATGCTCGTAATCCCAGAGTATGGGCAGTAGGAGCAGAAAGACCAGAAGATCAAGGCCATCCTTGATCCAGGAGACAAATTCTATACAATGATTGACAGTCTTTCTTCACATGACTCAGGAAAGGTGAAATTATCTCTTCGGTTTCAGTGCTCTCCTGTATCTCTGTCTGCCTGTCTGTCCATCTGCCAGAGGTAAGTTTTTGTTTGATTGTTTTTCTTTTTGGCATAGAGCAGACAGGCACACAGGATGGCCAATCCTGAAGGTGCAGCACCCATCTAGAGCAGTGAGCTCTGACATGCTCTTTCCACACTCTCAGAAAATGTGTACATTTCTCTAACTCATGTACTAAGTCAGACCCTAAAATGAGGCCTCTCACTCATATGAATAACTACATTGATGCAATTTTTAAATCAGCAAGGAGTTCATTCCTGAATCTCAAAGATGAATGGACATCAGAGGCTGTGTACTCATCTCTTAGGTCTGCTAGAATTTGTAGACAAAACATGTTGTGTGCTGACCCAGGTAAGGTTCTCCTAATGACATGATGATCGTGATACACTGGGATTTGTTGTGTAAACAATAAACAAACTATGGCTAGGCTGGAGAGACAGCTCAGTGATGACAGGCACTGGAGACTCTTCTATAGGTCCCATGTTCAATAACAAATACCTAAAGGGGGCTCACAACCACAAGTAACTCCAGTTTCAGGGAGTCTGACACCCTCTTTTGATGTCCATGGACAAATGGCATGAACATGGTACACATATACATATATTTATGGTAAAAAAATCATCCATATACATAAAGTAATACCAATTTTAAAAATACCTCTATGAACATCTCTCCTGAGCTAAATAGTCTGAAGATACTGCTTTCTTGTGTGTGAATGTTATTTACTTAAAACAGACATTAAAACTAGCTTTCTGAAAATGAGTCTGTCATGTACAAGTGAAAGAATGGCTTAAGGGAAATGTAAAATAATAAAGGCCTACAGGAAAAGTCAGTAAGGCTTCCAGGCCACAATCTTCATTTACACCCTAAAAATAAATTTACAGCAAAGTAACCTCTGGAAACCAGAAGACAGAAAATGAGAAAGAAAATCTAAGAATATACAAAAATAGAAAGTATAGATACATTAGAAAAAGCAGTGTGAGAGAAAAAAACTCAATGAAGACAATGGATTCTTCACCCCAGGAGCTCCCTGTCCTCTGTTGGACACCAGTGAACAAGGAGTCCTCAATGATGCTCAAGACAATAGATGTGGTGATCCAAATGAAGAGAAAGAAGAGCAAAGGTTTCATGATCCCTTCAACAAAAGCAGAAAAAGGTGTCAAAACACAACACACGGCCATGTGGCCTCGGCAGGTAGGAGACAACCACAGGCCAGCTTTGCACCATGTAAGCAAATGGATAGAACTAGGAAAAAAAACAAAGGTAACCCAGACCCTGAAAGACAAACAAAATATATATCTACTTATAAGTGGATAAACATCAATTTTTAAAGAAAAGAGCTGTAAGAGACTAGCCATCCCCATTCTCAAAAGCAGCCTAGGAATTGCTCTAGTCAGGAGATATGAAAACATAGAAGAGCTGTCAGGGCTGCACAGCAGCAAAGTCCTGTCTTTGGGGAACAGAAAATGACCTTGAAAAGCACCTTCTTCACTACTGTCTTGCTGTCACCAGATACCGTGAGCATGGCAGTTCTTTTAGGAGGATGCGTTTAATGGGGCTTGTTACAGTTTAAGAGGTTTACTCCAATGTTACCATGTCAGGGAGCATGGTGGCAGGCAGGCATGTGCTGGACATGCAGCTGAGAGCCACACCTTGTTCCACAGGCAGAGAGAGCAAGCCTAGGTCAGACATGGGCTTTTGAAGCCTCAAAGCCCACCCTCAGTGATACGCTTCCCCCAACAGGGCCACAGGACCTAATCCTTCTATTCCAACAGACTGTTCCATTCCCTGGTGACTAGGCATCCAAATACATGAGCCTATGAGGACCATTCTTAATGAAAACACTATAAAAGGAGACTAATGTCTTAGATCCAGTATAGGAAAAGGAACTGAAGAAACTGCCTGCCTTCCTCCCTCTCTCCCTCCCTCTCTCCCTCCCTCCCTCCCTTTGTTTCTTTTTAATTTATTTTTTTTTTTTGTTATTTTGTTGCCTGAAGGCCAGAAGAGGCTCCCTTCCTTCCTTTGTTAATTAATAGTTTTGAGAGAGTCTTCTCTTGATTTTCTTGATTTTCGAGACAGGATTTCCCAGTGTAACAGTTCTAGCTGTCCTTGAACTCGCTTTGTAGACCAGGTTAGCCTCTAACACAGAGAGAATTGCCTGCCATTGCCTCCCAAGTGCTGTGATTGAAGGAGCGAGCCACCACTGCCTGGCAGAAATTCCCTTTCTGGAGAAGACTGATATCATCATTAGTACAGAGGTATGAGTAAAGAACCAGTGATTAAAACCCCAACTACACTTCCATGATCACATTTTGCTCTTAGGATAGGACTGGAAACAGGGATTATCACTAGAGAGACAACCTCAGTCTAGAAATAGTCTATGCAATCTGACTGAAGGACAAAGGTCTCTAATAAATTCTAAAAGCTGAGTTCTCCTTTAGGACATCAAGGGAACAGGAGGTGAGAGGTTTTTTGCATCATTGAACTCAGAAAGCTGAGAGTCTTGACTACTGAGGAGCATCTCAGGGTAAGTAAGCAGAGACCAAAGATGGAGAGCAAACTCACAAGCACTCATAGACAAGATGGCTGAGTGGGTAAAAGCACTTGCCTGATAGCATGATGTTTCTTGTATATGTGACACAATGCTTAAATCATCTGAGAGGAGGAAACCCCTATGATAAAATGCCTCCAGAGATCAGAATATTGGGCTGTGGGCAAGGTTGGAAGGCATTTCCTAATGAGAGAGTGATGTGGGAAGGCCCAGCCCATTGTGGGAGTTATCACACCTAGGCATGTCCTCCTGGGCACTGAAAGAAAGCAGGCTGAGTAAGCCATGAAGAACAAGACTGTAAACTGGACTTTTCCAAAACCTCTGCATCAGCTGCTCCTTATAGGTTCCTGCCCTGCTTGAGTTTCAGCCTTGCCTTCCCTCGATGGACGGTGACTGGGCATACAGAAGCCAAATAGACCCATTCCTCATCAGGCTGCTTTGGTATGGTATTTCATCACTGCAATAGAAACCCTAACTAAGACACCAGACAACTGGGTTCCAGCCCCAGAACCCACTAGAAGGGATTAGGTCACTGGAAAGAGGAAACAGATCTGTAAGAGGCTCAAAAGAACAGAGCAGTGGAGATTCTGTGGACAGAGCATCTTAACTCTGGAAGATGGATCCACAGTGGCAGACCTTGAAGCTTGACTGCTGATGGACTTGTGAGAGCTTGACAGGGCCCAATTTGGACAGATTTTAGTGGCCTTTTGTGTTATAATTTATTTTAAAATGGTAAGATAATGTCACGCCATACAATAGGATTTGTATGAGAGTTTTATTGGAAGAGGAGAAAAGGAGGGCAGAAAAATGAATAGAGAAGGGAACAGAGAGGGAGGCGGAGACACAGTAGCAGAAGAGAAAGGAGACAGGACGTGGGCACAGCCTGTTTTTTATAAGTGAAAGTATTGAATGTGCACATGGGGTGCTCTTGGAGAAACAGATGATGACACAGATCCCATGAGTGGGGCAGATAAGGAAGATCCAGGGTTCTGCAATTCCTAGCATCCAGCTGTTCAGACAGGATCAATTAAGAAGGTGCAAGCTGTTCAGTGAGTAGTGACACACAGGGCAGGGACCATGGTTGAGTCTGAGAGACACCTGGATTGCCTGGTACCAAGACTTGTCTGAGAAGCAAGAAGACACATTTGAGAGAGACTCCTCACACGTGGGAAATGGCCATAGGTAGAGAAGTGGGGGTAACTCACCAATCATGTTAGGGTTGGACAGAGGGACCCAGCGATCCATTAGTTGGAGAAGCAAAGCTGTCTGTCAGATTTGGACCCAGTTTCTTGTGTAGGAGTGCCTCCAACTGCCAACCGGCTGGAGGAAGCCCTAGCAGGTCTGCCTAATCTTGAATAACAACAAAGTTATAATTCAATTGAAAATGGTGGGAAGTAGTCACCCGATACATCAGGGCTTGCTAAGAAGGTTTATTAGAAGAGGACAGAGAGGAAGCAAAAAGAGGGACAGAGACAGGAGGAAAGAAGGGGGCTGGGAAGGGACAGAGACTGTGCAGAGGCAAGTAGACAAGAGTGGCAGAAGAGAAATCAACAGGAGGAGGGCAAGGCCCGCCTTTCACAAGGGAACACAGCAAATGTGCACAGAAGGTGCTCCCAGTGGCTGCAGCTGAGGGTATATCCTGTCAGGACCCTAAGGGCAGGCCAGTGCAGATGCCTGAATACTAACATTTTATCCGGTGGGAGGATGTTAACCTAGATACAATCTCCCATATTAGTGTGAGGAGGTGACTGAAAAGGCTTGTTTGTCTGGAACTCCAGATGCTCTTCATGTCACCGTGATAAAACATGAGACAGATACTGAGTCTCAGGATCTAGTGAGAGTCCATGTCAAAGGAGGGCTGCAGACTCTGAGGACCCAAAATGTGTAATATGTTTGAGTGTGGGCAAAATTACAGTCATGATTGTGATCTTAGGATATCTTATAAGAGTTAGATAATCTAATAAGGACATGGGAAGCAGGGGAAGCTTAGGTAGGGAGAGGGAGATCAACACAGAAGAAGGTGGAAAAATAATAAGGAATATCAGAATTGTTACAATTGGACTGGTAGGGAATCTGGAAAAGCATCCTCTACTTACAGAAAGTGCCTAGGTAAATACAGGAAAAGCAGTGAGAGAGGTAAAGTAACAGCAGGATGGTTGAAGAGGTGACAAGGATTCATGCTATTAAATATTTACCTAAAATATAACAAATGTAAATCCGTGTATAAATATACATACATTCTTCTAATGAACTTTTTTGGTGAGGGCTGATTGTGCTATCTCCAGGAGACTACCTAACAGAACCCCAATACCAGACAAGAGAGACCCTCATTTGAGTTGTTGGTCAGGGCTGACCAACAGGCTGTCAAGAGGCTACTAAGGCATACAGCCTATTGCTGCTGTGCTTCTTTTCCCCAGAGCTGGAACTTAACACCCTACTTTAAAGACTCCATGCACTTTAGAGACATGGCCCAGAAGCCACTGAGCCGGTACCGACCTAAAGTCACCTCCCTGAGGGACAACCTTTCTTGGTTCCAAAAGGTGCCAGACAAGCTTCCAAAGGAGAGAGGCAACAAATATTTCCACCTATCAATTGACGCCTTTGGACCGCATCAATGAGCAGCATGCCACAACAACCCTTATCTCTGCAGAACTGGCACACATACCTTGATGGTATCCAGCAGCTCTCTCATTGAACTTAAGACCTGCTCAGCAAGAGGGAAATCATGCCTGGTACTGGAAACTAATAATAAACATAGCTAACTAATTAGTACTGAAGTCATGGTTATTGGAGGAGAATCCACAACCACTAATTTACTAACCAGCATAAACTCTAACAGCAATCTATAAACATTTGTCCTTAAACACCTGATAAATGTATTCTTCACTTTCATCAAGGGAATGTCTCTGTAAAGAAAGGAGAGCACTGCAGAAAATCACAGGCAATCAATATGCAAAGTTGTGGAGCCCACTCTTAACTGATACATCTTCCAAACACTCCCACAGCTAAGGCTCAGGGAACAATGCAGAAGAGGGGTTGGAATTCCTACATGGGTCCTCTGGAAGAGCAGTCAGGGCTCTTAACCTCTGAGGCCTCTCTAGGGGTTGAATTTGCTTTTTAAGTAATAATTTTCTGATTGCAGAACTTTCCTAAAGGACTTAGGTTCCAGTGTCACAGAGTTGTGGAGAAAAGCACAGCTTTACTGACAAGATAGTTATTAAGGGTCTCCAGTAGGGAGGGGGATGTTGGTAAAGGAAGGAGATAGAGAGGAGGGAGGGGAGATTGACAAGGGCACCTTGTGGATGGGGAGTGCTGGACCACTGGGCCAAGCATTAGAACAATTAGTGTAGGGGGAGGACAAGGTTGAGGGGAAGAGACTTGGTGGAGAAAGTGAGTCAGGGATTGAGATGTAGGAAGAGGGAAGGTGGTGGAAAGCGCAGAAGGGAGATCAGAAAAAAACTCACAATGGGTGGGGTAAGGTGGTTGAGAGGGAGGCTCCTGGTGAGGCTGAAGGTAAAGCAGACTTGTATCAGATACTCAGGAGAGAAACTCCTAGTGTGACTCAAGCTGCTGTGGGTGTGATTGGCCTTAAGTTACACAAGCTGCATTCTCCTGTCCTGTCCTACAAAAACACTGAATGTGGGGGCATAATTTCAGTTCAACCTGACAAACCTCACTATATCTGTCCTGCATCAAATACTCTATTCTAACTTTAGTGTAACAACTTGGAATGCAACAGGTTGATGAATAGGACAGCAAATGTGGCTACCATCATTCTTCTGACCCCAGTTAGGATGTACCCCATGTCTCAGAACTGGTGCCCATCACCACAGAGTGTGTTCAGAAGAACTTTGAAAGCTGTGTGTTTCCCGGACAGCGGTGGGTTCTATGCTGCCTTTGACTTTCGTGTCAGCTAGAAATGACACGAAGATACTCTAGATTTAGGACCTTTTGATCTCTCACTGCTGTCCAGTGGTTTCCTTAGATGCCATGGCCATAGAAACCACTACTGAAGCCTGAGGTGCTTGCTGAGAAAGAGGTGGCAGCTTACTTGAGAACTAACCTCAGTCTTTTTCTCTAGATAAGGTAAGATTCCCAAAAGCAACTCGGGAACAGGATATGTTCTATCAGACAAGAGTCCTTATCTCTCCCTGCTAAGCAGCTCTCAACACACAAGTGACCTGTTATGTCCCTGCAGCAATGTCTCTCTTCTGGACATCTTGCCTTACTGTCACCTGTACACCTAGTAGGAAAGAGATCCTCTCATGATGTCTGGCCTGAGGCCTGATAAACCTACTGATAGTGCAGGACGACAGGCTGCTTTCTCTCAGATCCATTACCATGTCAGGAGCCTTAATAAAATGGAGCATTTTCCCTGCTGAAGGTGAGTCAGGCTGGCCTCTGCCCAAGCAAGGTGTTTCTCCAATTAGACATAAACTTCACCCAGGATCATTTCTAAGAATTAGCCCCTCAGGCAGACAGTTGTCCTGGTTCATAGAGTCCAAGTGACAGACCAAGACATGTTCTTCATTGGTTCATTGTCTTGTCTGCTTCCCAGTTACAAGCAGAAATGAGCAGGTGTAACACAGACCGTCTGTCCTGTGAAGTCTTCAGTACTGATACAGTAGCTGTGTTCGTCACTCTCTGCTGCTGTGATGAACACCAAGGCCGTAGTCATACACAGGAAGGGTTTGAATCTTAGAGTTTCAGAGGACAAGAGTCCTTCACATCACAGCAGAGAAGCATGGCACCTGGGGTGCATGGTGGCTGAAGCAGCAAGTGTAGAGCCCACATAGCTTTAATTTGGTTTAGGTTTCTGAGACAAGGTCCCACTGTTTAGTTCCTGATGTACTAGAACTTAATACACAAAACAGACTGGATACAAACTTATAAAGATCTCCTTCCTCTGCCTCTCAACTGCTGGCGTGAGAGTCATGTGACACCAAGGAATAGCTGAGAACACACATCTTAAACCTCAAGCAAGGTCCAGAGATGAAGAAATGGGAATGGGGTTTAAAGCCTCACCCCCAGGGACATACTTCCTTCAGCCAGGCCATACCTCCTGAACCTATCCATGCAGCTGCCAACTACTGGGGAGCAAGTATTCAAACACCATACTCTATAGATGACAGGTTCATTCAAACCAGCACACCATCCATTCACAGGAGCATGTCTGGGTTCATCCCTGAGTGACAGGGCAGTAGTGAAGCAGTGCAGGAAGAATGACTGCACATCTGCAGGGCACAGTGGTCACTCTTGTTGGGACCTGATCTGTCTGTCCCCAAGGAAGTAACTCTGTGTCTGTCTTGGAGGTGGTCCAGTTTTGATTGCTTTATGGGTTTATGTTTTGACTACATGCATATATGTGCAGCACATATGCACCTGGTGTTTTTGGAGGCCAAAAGAGGACATTTCGGCTCTAGGACTGGAGTTACATGCAGTGGTGCATCACCGTGTGAGGTTGCTGTGGATCCTTTGCAAGAGCAACAAGTGCCCTTAACCCCCGCACCACCTCTGTAGCTCCAGGGGTTCAGTTTAAACAATGGGCACAGGAGTTGGGATTTTCATGGGATAGCAGCTTTAACCTCCCTGATCATCTCTTCTGTCTTTAATTATTAAAATCCAGTCACATTTGGGTTGCCTAACCATCTCTCTATATTCCTGGTTTTTCTGTATGTTAACCATGACCCCCTTAAGCAGCTAAACATCAAGGTGGGTCTCCCTACACATCATTGGACCACTGTCCTTGATATTACTCCTCCTAAACACTCCACCCTATTGAAATTTTCTGTACCATGTTGCAAAGAATCTAAGTTAGAAAGCCAATTTCCTAACCCCAAAACCAGCCTTGA